>JAWDHC010000237.1:0-48920 GCA_036172615.1 Curvularia verruculosa
TATCACCTCCTCTTCTCGCTGGGTCAGCTTCTTTAAGTTAGGCTAGCAATCGCGTTAGGCAGGCTTACTAGCGCGTCGGTTGCGCAGCGTAGATTTATAGACTTGGTAGACATTAGCAGCGCGTCGATTAGTATCTATTTAGCTAGAAGAAAGAGATAAAAGAGCAAGCTAAACGTCTGCTTTATTTAAGACTAATTAAGTAGGTCTACGTTGAGCTATTGTACGTTAAGAGAGGAGAGGTGGGCAAGTTTGGTGGGGTGCGCAACTCGCTTGTACGCGCAACTCGCTTGTAAACCACGTTAGCATATGTGCATATTGTATGCTACCGTCCTGTAGCTGCTGCTGCTTTCTTTCCAGACTCTACCTCCACTTGTAATAATAGGCTTATTGTAAGGGACGCAATTCAGTAGAGTAGTCTAACGCTCATGAGCTTCAAGTAGATATACCTAAGTAACAAAGTCATATTGGATGGAGAGCTAGGCTCTTAACTAACCGGCTATATATTCAGACAAGAAGTGAATAATGATTGAGATAGCCATTAGGCTAAGTAGACAAACATACAAGACCGTAATCAAGTGTATGGGCAAAGGGCATTCGGCCTGTTACACTAACGACTTAAGAGATATAACAGCTATCAAGCTCAATGCTGAAATCTGGCTATTGTAATACTAAGATATCTAGATAATATCATCATACTATATATATACTAACTCTAATTAGATAACAGAGCGTCCGTTTAAACCTAACCTTGGAGCCCTTGTACTATGCAGCCCCCTTGTTCTATAAAGGCGACGTCAAGTAGTGAATGAGCAGAAGAAGTTCAATAAGTAGTGTGTCTACTAAGAAAAGTAAAGTAGCGAAAACTGAGCTAATTATAGACAATCTCTAGATAATTTACTGCAAAGAGATAGAGGTCACTACAAAGGAAATAGCAAAAGCTTAGCCGACTATGGTAGCTTAATAGCTAAATCGTTTAGCTTATTTTTAATAAATAGCTGCGAGACAATGAGCTAGGCAGTAAGTTTATTAGACTAATAGCTTGTTAAATAGTTAAAGAGAGACTAGAAAGAGATGATAACAAATTCTATGAGAAATAGATAGAAAGGAAGAACGTAAGAATGGGAAAAATGATATCCAAGGCAGAAGGGGAAGTAATCGAAGATGGCTGATTTCGATAGGCTTTAGTCCTTTACTCTATCTCTCTCTTTCTCTTCTACTCTTCCACTTGGAAGGATGTTTGGAACCTATTATGCATAGAAAGATTAGATATCGCCCACAGTAAGATTAAGTCATGAACTATAGTGAGCCTTGGGGCTCTCTACTTACTTCTCATCTTTGCCGCGTTATGCAGTTTCTTATCCACGACCACCAGCGCATCGATTTGCCCTGGTACACTGGCGCACTGGTCCTGTTCTACCTCTATCAGGTGCACAAGCGCCGCCAGTACAACTGAGTTGCCTCTCGACTAGAGTTCCTGAGTCTTCCGGAATTGGGGTGGCTATAACACCGCAGATAGCGACAGCGATAAAAAACAGAGTAGATTTCATATTGAACTTGATGTAGTTAAGTAATTTTGTGTAATTTTGTGTAATTTTGGGTAACTTTGGGTAATTTTGAAGCGGTTTTGCTGATGTATGAAGATAGATTCAATGTTAGGAGTAGGAATATGATGGTAGGATAATGGCAGGTTTATATATGATATCTGCGTCCAGATTTATCATTCAATAGATTTGATCTAGACGTTTGAAATAGAGTTAAGAAACAACCTCAAAGTAAAGCGAGTGTTTGGGCATACTAAAACCCACCATTCTTGAAGATCAGTTGACTAGTACACGTGGAGATTCAACTTAACGAGATGGAAAAGTCTTTAAACAAACATGAAATCTAGTTCGCATAATATAAAGCTCAACGGGGTGCGAGAATATTGGTAACACTTGCCCAACAATCTACGACATGTACGAAAGAACTCTATAGTAAAGATGTGCAAAACAGCTCTCTCAATAAGTTATACAACCAACTTGAGGAATACTCTTATTATAAAAGAAGAGAGGATTGTTGAATAAGTTAGATCTTAATACACATAGATTTCCATCGCGGTTCTGTTGGCCTAACATAATCTACATAAAACGACAATCAAACGCTGACCAGAGCTTAAAATAAGGTTTGGTTGAAGACACGGCTATGATAGTTCTCTGTGAAGATCCTGAGCTAGTGCGATAATAGTTCCGCCTTAGCCAGCGCTGTGACACTATACTTAGCTTTAGTATTCTAGAGAAGAGAATTAGTGCATCATGCGCTGATTGGGTTCTTATAGAATTGAGGTGCTTGGATCTTGCTTCGATTCTGAAAAAGGCGACTATAGCCCTGTTCTAAGTAGGTCTAAGCTACGTCTTAGATAGAGTCTTCATACCAGAAGTCTCATCTTGCTTCCACTGAAGACCTACTTTTATCACTAATGGGGCGTGAGCGACTTGCTTATGAAATATTTTGTTCTAAATCTATGACATTATTGTACAAGTGGTATCGACTTGGGTACTCGAGCATCTATCTGGGCCTGATTCGAAAGCCCTCACGCTTGCTCTGCTGCCACTCTACTCTGCTACTCGCTCTACCACCTACACTGCTACCTCACCCGCCCTACTGCTCTTATACTGCACACTAGATTCTATCACATGTAACAAATTAGATATGATCATATGTAAACTTTAGAGTGCTACACTTACTTCTTCTTCTTATTCATGCTGCTTTATGCAGTGTCTTACTTGTGGCTACCACCAGTGCAATGATCTGCAGCGGCACACTCACGGCCACCATATGCTTTACCTCTGGCTGGGCAAGGGCCGTAACAAGCTCCTCTTACAAATATGCTTCCTGCGTCTTCTGGAATTGGGTAGGCTGCTGGAAGTGGAGTGGCCATGACACCACAGATGGTGATAGCGATGAAGAACAGAGTCGACTTCATATTGACTATTTTAGCGAAGTAATTTTGGGTATGGCTAAAGCAGTTTTGCTGGATCAGGAGGATAGATTGAAAGGAAGAGTAAGTAAACTTGTGAAGACAATAGAATGTGAAGTTGATAGTGAGAGCATGATGGGTAATGTCGGGTTTATATATACTTCTTTCACATAGTACTATTGTTCAATGCATCTAGTGTAAAAGTATAAAAATAGGGGTTAGGAGTCTGAAGGTGGCTGAACTGTCCAGAAACCTTACCAGCCATCCACTTTACTAGTGGATATACCCAAAAGTCTGTCCGTAGTTATCAATGTTGAGAAGAAGTTAGGGGTTAAGTGGCTGGGCAGCCTAGCTACCTTACCAGCTACCTACGGAGGTGGCTGTCGAAAGTTCTTACCGACAGGGGTCTCGCAGCCGGGGTGTAGCCAAGTATAATACTTGTCTTCTTCTTTTATACTAGGTCTTACTGTGTTAGATGGTACTGTATTATACATGTATAAGATAAAACATAGTTAGACTAAAGCTTTCTATTACGGGCTTAACCTAACTAGAATACGGTATAAATTACTTACGTCAGCGGGTTATCACGCACTATTCAACCAGCTGTTCTGCTTGATAAAGGTGTTTGGATTGGTAAAAACTTTCCACAGCCACCTCCGTACTTTAGTAGTTGATATATCCAAAAGTTTATTCATAGTTAGTAATGTTCAGAAAAGGTCAGGAGTTAGGTGGCTAGACAGTCTAGCTGCCTTATTAGCTATTTACTTTACTAGTGGATATATCTAAAAGTCTATCTATGGTTAGCAATGTTTAGAAGAAGTTAAAGATTAGGTGTCTGGGCAGACTAGCCACCTTACCAGCCATTGTCAGGACTCGGGTATCTCGAGTCAGCCCCCTTTCACTGTATCTCACTGTATCTCACTATATCTCACTCAGCTTAGTTATAAATGACTAAGCTAGGTGTAGTCAGACAAGAGGATCACTAAACTAGCTCAGCAGTGATTCGTCTAGTATCAACAGACTATCTGCTATCTACTTTTCCCTATCCTTACTCGTGCTGTACTGTCTATTGCAGACAGCCTAACAGCCACTCACTTTATTAGTAGATATACCTAAAATTCATCCATAGCTAGCGATACAAAAGATAATATCATCTTATATTAATAAAAAACTGGCGTAGGAAGGCTGAAACATACTTTGTTTAAGTTTACAGCTTAACCTTAGGGTGACAGCTTAACCTTAGGCTCAGGGCTTAACCTTATATTTAGAGCTTGACCTTAAACCAAGGTTTATTTAGCCGTTTAACGTGTTGGTCACCTTGCAAGTGGCATCTCGATGGGACGTCGGGTTGTCTTTAGAATCCAAGTGGCACTTAGAGCTCTCAGAGTCCATACACATAGGCGGCGCTTGGACAACTCGCTCAGACTCTTGGCGTGATTTTTCTCTCACAAGCACAAACACACAAATAGCGCGCAGGTACTAGTAACTATTTCTACGTTAAACACGACCTCTTACATACCAACTGATTGCTCCCACAGAGTGCAGCCCCTTATAAGCCACCCTGTTTCAGTGTCAGTCAGTCAAAGCTCTATTCAACGCTTTTTTTAGTGGCTTTAGCTCCCTAATCAACTAAGCCAAAGTTAATTGCAAGCTGGTGATATGCATGGCTGTAGCTTTTTCATTTTTAATTCTGTAGTGCGTAGGCTGGTAAATGGCAGTGGCTGTTTTATGTCTGACCCAACCCTACTGCTCTTAGTACCTATGCTAAAAAAAATATTGAAGTATTATGGTGGAAGAACTGATGTCGAAGAGCCACCTAAGGAGGATATTTTATAGACAGTAACAATGTATGAGGGATGCAATCAAGAAAGAGGACAACACTCACACGGAAAAACAAAACTACTAACGAAAACTGCACACTTATCATTAAGTACTAGTTTGTTACTACTTATAAAACCTTTACTTGAACATTCTCGACAACTTCAATATTACTACTCATAAGAATGAATTTAGTTGCATATGATAGAACAAAATCTAAATTGATAGCATTTGAGAGAAGTCATGGAAGTTTAAAGAAGTTACTCAGTCCTAGCTAAGATGCTATGCCCTCTCTCTTCTACTAAGAGCTAGCTAATAGAGTGGTATCTCTAATAGCTACTTAGAAGCTGCGGCTTAGGTGATCGCATCAAGCACCCATTTCACTTAATACCGCATCATACTCCGCTACCGTATTTCTGGTCTTGTCACTGTATATACTGAAAAACCTTGCTTGTAGTAATATTTATCTTAAATTATTACCTACAGTTAATGTTAGGAAGATGGAAGGATTCAAAAGGTTTTATAGATATGATTTTGTTCAGGTGCTCTAATATGATAGTGTATCAACTCGATAGTTACAATCACGTATTGCTCTTTCCATCTGCTAGAACTAGCAGTATCTTCAACAGCCTTCAACTTCACCAACTGATCTTTCTGAAAAGCCTGACTGTTCGTATCGCCTGCACAACTATGATACCCTTGCCTCACCTTGCGTGCCATAGCAATAAGTTCGGCGCTTACACGGTTCATTCGAGCTGAAAATAAAAGTATATCACTTCGATTCTCGGTTCGTAGCTCTGTAGTATCCTCGGCGTTAAGGACGACCGAAGGGTCTCTGTTATCAAAAGAACTGAAGGCTTGGGTGCAGCTGTACCCCTGCTCTGACATCTCAGTATTCTAAACACAAGCCCACTGCACAACTGCACAGCATAGAAGCGACCAGAGTCTGGGTGGTCGAGGTTGTGCATAGTGGTGTGCTGAATACATTATTCGAACTAGTACTGTAAGAATCTATGGGCTTTGGTGGTAGTTGGATAATGTATTACCTAGTTCTACTGGTGATAGTCAGCTACTGCTGGTTGCGATGGATGTCAGGCTAGACACTGTAAAGACGCATTCTCAATTCTGCCTATTAATAAATTCTTGTCATCTCATTGAGAGGATTGCCGAGAAATATTTTCGGTTTGTCATTCCTTGTTGGATATACTTGGCTGGCATGAAGATGTATTATTGATTTGAATGCACTACTAAACTCAAAATACGTGGAGGGGTAGTATCTTCATATATGCAGCATATCATGACGTGATGGCCGTCGCAATGCTGACGTGTTAGCCTATTCGCGAGCAGCACTTTCCTTCTCATACTGCATAGCAGTATCCCTTAGCGCAGGTTTCAGCGCATCAGCGGTGTCGCGCGTGAATTTGCGCGCTGAAATTTTGTGTTCGAACATGAGATCAAGCTCGGAGTATGTGAAACCCTTGGGCTCAGGAAGTCGGAAATAACCCCAAGCGATGAAGAGCAGTGCAATACCAGCCCAGAAGAATCCACCCTTGGCTCCCCAGTTCCAGTCATTCTTTCCGACCATCTTAGGCATGATTGTGTTGGTGACGAAGACGATGGAATTGTAGGATGCCCGAGAGAGTGCGACAGTCTTGACTCGAAGGCGAGAAGAGGGAATTTCTGCTGCAAGCGAATAGCAGATTGGACCAATTGAAAGCTAGTTATGTTAGCAAGTATGGGAAAAGGCGACGCGAGCAACGTACCTGGAAGCAGAAAATCATAAGGATGATTAAGACACCTCCAGCCAGACTAGCACTCTTGTTCGAGGACGGTGCAAGGCCAATGAATCCAACAATGAGAAGGATGAGGAAGATGGCGAAGAGGCCAGTGAGATACATGGGTCGTCGGCCAAAGCGGGTCATAATCCACCAAGCAATGATGCAGCCAACCAAGCCCAAGCAATCTTGTCCGATCGTAAGGTGGAATGAATCGTCCTGGCTTAGGCCTACACCTCTCATGAACTGAGTTCCAAATCCCATGAATGGAACACCGCAAAGAGCTTGGGTTATGAAGGCCATGGCGGAGACCTCTGTACGGTGAAGATCACTTCCTTGAAACAAGTGCCAGTAGTTAGTTCCTGCGCTGACTTGCTTCTCGTATTTATCAGTCACCACCATCATCTCGACATGGGCGTCAAGATCGAACTGGACGCCTTCTGTGGGAGTCGTGATTTTACGGATTGCGTCCTTGGCCTCGTCAACACGGCCTTGTCTAACCAGCCACCATGGTGATTCTGGCGCAAGTAGGGTAGCGAGGATAATCGGAATCGGCCAGATCCACTGAAGCGCAAAAGGGATTCGGTATCCCCACTGTGTTTCATTCTTCATCAGCCCAGTAAGTATGCCAGTGGATAGAAGACCACCGATGACCCAGCACATGTTGATCCACGAGGTCATGTATCCTAACCATAGTCAGTATCATTATGTGCTACACAGGGTAGTTGTGCACACCTCTAAGATGCATAGGGCAAAGATCGGCTGCATAGGAAATGGCGAGTGTCTGGAAGATACCCCATGGGAGACCTTGGATGATGCCGCCCACAAGGAACATTTCTAAGCCGGTAGAGAAAAATGGAATGAAAACGGCGCCAGTCATGAAAATCATGCTGCCAATCATAGTCTTCTTGTATCCTATCCATTCTGTAATATAACCGTTGAGGATGAGGCCGACGATACATCCAACCTGTTGTATTATGTGAGTCGTTTAGGCTCGTAGCATTGACGCTTGATGTGAGCTTCGTACCTGAGTTCCGTTGAGAATGATGGTTTGCCATCGCGCTGACACAAGTTTGTTACCATCGGCGTCGACTTGATCGCCGAATCTGTTCTGGAAAGGCGTGAATGCGAAAAACTTGTTCATCAGACTGGTATCGTATCCCTCCATGACTACGCAGAGTGAGATGACGAAAGAGAAGACAATGGCCTTCCACCAGAACCGTATAGACTGGCTAACGGACATGTTGAGCTCATTGTTGATGGCCGCGTTGGTGTCGTCGATGGTGTTGGAGCCATGCGAGGTAACATGCTCAGCCACCTGGGCTTCAGTCTTCTCCTTGGAAGCCATGTTGGTTCAGACTCCAGAATGCGTGAAGACACAAAGCGTTGTTCCAGTGGATTGAGGATCGGATGGAGAGACAGGGACAAGAAAAGTCGTATGGGACCGAGGCATATATAGACATCCCGACGATGTGGCTTGATGCATCAAAAGACCACGGTCATGCCAGAAGTGAAGGGCTAGCCCGAGATTATGGTTAGCCCAGAGATGCGGTCGAGGCCTAGAAGAGGCAAGGCCGGATCTGCTTGCGGGGAAGCACATGGCGGAGAAGTTCTTACAGTGTGCCCATGGGGACAAAATGGAGCATTCCGATGGTCGTCTTGTCCAATCACAAACAGTCGAGGGGTTTGCCCAGTCGGTCGCCACAGGGGGAGAGACTTTTCCGCCTTTAAACCGCCGCTAGCAAAGAACACGGGCTTGGCGGGCCCGATGCCTGTTTTGACCAAAGTCGCGCCGAGGTTAGCATGAGTCAGGCCATACCAGCTTCTTCGCCGTCGCAGTTGTCTTTTCCTGTCATTTCCCGCCAATTTTCCGCCCTTCGTACCTCCGATGGTAGCGAGACTTGCCTCTTCCACAACACAGTATTAGCATGCGCAAACCATCTGCATGCAAAGCTTGTCGGTAAGCCAAATATGCCTCTCAAAATCGCAATGTGCGCATACTGACCACATGATTGTAGGGCGCGTCGTCGCAAATGCATCTACCCGACACATGGGTTAGAGGCAGTCTGCGAGTATTGCTCGACACATGGTCTGCAGTGTCTTCAAGGTCCACCCGAAGGTGGATACTATGCAAGGCGGAACGCTAGGCTTCAATCAGCCAACACACCCTCGCAGCCTACTCAGGGCCAGGATGCACTACCATCGCTACCAGGGACCAGTGGCCAGGAACTGCCGCACATTGCACTGAGACGAGAGCTTGTGGAATTGTATTTCGATTACATTCACGACCAGTTTCACTCCATCTACCATCGGGCCTCTTTCCTCGAAGATGTCATCAACGATCGAGTGCCTGCAATCGTACTTTTTGCAATCTTCGCTTTGTCTGCTCGCTTCTCCACCAACCAAGCATTTGTTGGAACTGACCCGAGAGAACGGGGCGAACGTTACCGAATACGAAGCGAGGAAATGCTTAACATCCGCCATCTCCACCCCACGACAGTTCAAGGGTGCATCTTGTTAGGCGCATATGCTGCCGCTAGTGGTGAAACTGATGTCGAGAACATCTATTACAGCATGGCGGGGCGTATGTGCTTAGCTCTCGACCTGCCAAACCGTCCCGTTGCAAGTCTCATAGAGCGTGAAGTAAATATCAGGGTATGGTGGACCATCTGTATGGTCGATGTTTGGTCGTCAACCGCAGTTCGACTGCCACGCATAATGCCATTCGATGCCACGGTACCTCTCCCAGTGGACGAATTCCCTTTTACTTCAATGGGCGTCGACTCCGAGTATGGCTTCATCGACTCAAATTCTTTGTCGTCTCCTCTCATGGCTGAGATGGTAAAGTTGAACAGGATCTTGTCCAAGATCATCGACTTCAACCGCACATGTGTATCAGAGCATCTGGAAGGCATGCCACTGGACAAAGGCATGCGCGAGCTATCACGCGACTTGGATGTCTGGCTCGAAGACCTTCCTCAGCACATGCGCGACACACCGGAAAACTTCAAATACTTTGCATCGCGAGGTCATGGGCGTATGTTTGCAGCTGTGTATTTAGGATACTACCATTTTGGTCAGCTCTTAAACTACCAGTTTCTATCATCATCAACCGAAGCATCAGCAGAGTGCGGTCGATACGCCGACGCTTGTAAACAACATGCAGCGCGGCTTTGCTCGCTCGTCTATCGCTCGCACTCAACACCTGGTAGCGAAGTCATGTACTCTGCCGTTTCGCATATCCTCGTCATTGCATCTACGGTTCAGATTCATACACTGCTCTTCTCTGGTGATGAAAGTGAGATACGAATTTCGAAAACAAGACTCGAGCGGAACTTTGAGATGTTGCTACGGCTGCGCACGTATTGGCCCAGTGTGGACGGTGCAATGAGTCGTCTTCGAGCGTTTCACCAAACTTGTCTTCGAAGCAAAGAGACTAGTTTTGTACTGGATCGGTGGTTGTTGCGCTTCTTGGTCCAATTTGCGCCTCACATGGAACTTGAACCGAGAGATCACGACCCTGAATACGAGGCGTTGCTAGCATTGAGCAAGCAGTCACCGCTTTCATGCTATTCGGGCTTATCGATATAACAGACATGGAGGAAAAACGATACAAGCACTCAGAATGATTGTTATGTGGAAGTGGATGAAGTTCAACGACCCTGATGAGACAAGAATGGTGGGGATCAAATCCCTGCTACATACTACTAGCGGCGGAAAACTTGCTAGGTTTCCCACAGATGCGGAGCAACCCCACATTGGAGACTCAACTTCGCAAATCCAGCACAGAAATCTAATCGGGTTGCATTTACTAGGGGGAAGTATAGACATATAAGTCTGCTTGATACGCACCTCTCGCACGCATCATTGGAGAGATAGCGTCAAGCTTCCATCATGCCACCAACTCATACCACTATTGTCGTCGCGGCGACAATTTTCAATGTCGCAGCTGCCATCAAAAATGGCCTTGCTATCACACCACCAATGGGATGGGTACGGCATTTCTGTCTTTAACTGTCACCTAATACTGATCTCAACAGAACAACTGGAACGCCTTTGGTTGCGACGTATCTGAGGATCTACTACTCACGACCTCTGCACAGATCGTCAACTTAGGGTTGCGAGATCTAGGCTACAATTACGTTGTCTTGGATGATTGTTGGCAAGATCCACAGGGTCGAGACAAGGACGGAAAACTTCAGCCAGCACTGGATAAATTCCCAAATGGCTTGAATTCGATCTCTAACCATCTTCACGACCGCAATCTCAAATTTGGCATGTACAGCAGCGCCGGTGAAATGACTTGCGCAAGATATGGTATGATCACTCTGATTATCAATCCCTTTACAACAACTAAAACCCAAGCAGAAGGATCCCTGGATCATGAGAAGGAGGACGCAGAGAGCTTTGCCAAGTGGGGAGTGGATATGTTGAAATATGACAGCTGCTACCACATGGGCCGTGTGGGATCTCCATCCGTATCATTCAACCGTTTCAAAGCAATGTCAGACGCATTGAGAGCGACGGGAAGAAACATCTTGCTCAATTTGTGTAATTGGGGTGAGGACCTTGTCCACACGGTAAGAGTTTGACACTTGCATGCCTGGTGCTGTGGCGAACATACATACTGATCGGCGATGACAGTGGGGCATGTCCATTTCGAACTCCTGGCGTATTACGGGCGACATTTACGATTCTTTTACACGTCCCGATGATCTCTGTGGCTGCAATACATTGGCGCCAGGAGACGTCAACTGTGTAGCGCCTGGTACACATTGCTCCGTGTTGTTCATCCTTAACAAAGTTGCACCCTTTGCTGACCGCAGTATCCCTGGTGGCTGGAGCGACCTTGACATGCTCGAAGTTGGACAGGGTGGAATGACTGATGAGGAGTACAAAGCACACTTCGCACTCTGGGCAGCGCTAAAATCTCCGTTGTTCCTCGGTAATGACCTGCGCAATATGCCCCCTTCGGCTCTCACAATCATTAACAATCCGGCCATAATTGCGCTGAGCCAAGACCCTCATGGCAGAAGTGTAACGCGTGTCCGACGGGATACGGAGGGCGTAGCAAAGGATGAGTGGGGTGTCGGTGAAACACACGTCTGGGCCGGACATCTGCACAATGGCGATGAGGCTGTGATTCTTCTGAACGCTGGTGGAAAAGATATCGAGATGAGTGTGTCACTTGCTGAGATCTTCATACCGTACGGACCTGGCGGTTCGGCGCCACACGTTAAATACGACTGGGATATACACGATCTTTGGGCGCATCGCATGTCGGAAGCAACGGCTGAGGAGTTGCTAGCGGCGAAAACAAACTCAGAGAAGCAAACAGTACTAACGAAAGCGAACTGGTATAATGCCACCGAGGTCCCTTACGCGACCGGCCTTGCTCAGGGAGACGCAAGGCTTTTTGGCGAAAAGGTCGGTGTAGTCCGAGCAGGTGGAATACTCAAAGCAAATGTGAAGAGTCATGCTGCGCGAGTGTTTCGGTTGCGAAGAGTTGCGAAAGAAGGAGATACATTTGAGGCGAAGAGCATTGCAAGAGACGATGCCAAAGACAAAGACGAGCTGTAGGGTAGTAAAGATATGGTTCGTTGTTTCAATTTGCTATATAGAGTTACGTAAAAGTTTGCTAGATGCAGATAGTCAGTTGAGGGTATAACATAGAATGGAGCTTTGCACGTTAAAGGCCACAATGGAGATCGAGTAGCATCGTTGTCAGGCCGCAATTCTTGGTGTTGAAGCGAGAGCTTCTTTTTGCTTACTAGTCCATTATTCATATTTATCTGTATGTATATGCGTGGCCGTAATTTCAGAATATGATGAAGAGCCTCGCGGGATTGAACTCGATTGAGACTAGGGTAGTAAAGTCCGAAGTCAGAAAGAAGCATTGCGCCATTAGAATGTCCATGTTCGATTTAATCAAAGGGAACATCTTGTGCTTCAAAAGGTACTGCCATCGGAGCTCCTTAGAGTGTAAGCCATACAGCACGTTCCAATGCACGCAATTGCAGATGAATACTTGAGGGATGTCCATACTCTGGGATCTGGTGAAAATGTGAGACGGAATGTATTCCCGGACAATTGATGGCATGCGCACCTTAATAACCAAATTCTATCCCGTAATTTCTCATACGTGATGCCAGCACATAAAGCATGTTAGACTCAACAGACAAGAAAGTGAGGATACGTTGATCATAATTTGGCTAGAGAGCAGCGCTCCGAAGTTCCGACGGTAAAAGAATCCATAAACACCGAAATTTCATCAAAACCCGGTGGGGACGGCACCGATATTACTAATGCGGATCGATCGATCTCGGCATTTATTAAGGTATGTACATGGTGTGCGCAGTGGGTCTGTTGTCCGGCATTTTAGCCAAGCGCGAAACCTCGGTTCTTAGTCGCATAATGAGTCTTTGGGAAACTGTTGATAAAGAAACAGAACGCAACGAAGATGTTAGTCTACGTGTTTTTCTCTATTAAATCTACCAGAAGCACCGTAAATCTCCAATATACTTCAATTTGGTGCAGGTCAATCTGTCTGCAATGTTTTATGATTCGCGTTCACCAGTAACTTCAGCATGGGTAATTTCTAGTACCCCAGGTTCAAGCTAATCTTTCAAACATACTAGTCTAGAAATGCTAGGAATTTGAACGCACCAGCCGAGTGGTCTTAGCCGTGATCCCTGTTTATACTTGGGAAAATCTCTTCCGAATTGCGACTAATGCACGTTCGAGGTAAATCAATTTTCGGGGCTTAAGCTTCTCGAAGCGTGACCAAGCTTTCTATGTGAAGTCTTCGCTAGTCGGTCTTCCATGCTTGGTTAACGTAACACGTGGTGGCCTCAACCAGGGTCAAAGTCCAATTAAAAGGAAAGAAGCCCGGCTTAGTTGTAGCTGGAAATCATGGGATGTCCACTTTCGACTCCCCAATCGCTCAATGAAGCTAGTAAGCAATTTACTACTGGTTCACTTAGACAGATTGAAAGACCAATACACGTAGCAACGTCATGCGACGATCCGCGCTCTCAAGATATGCGTCGCACGTCCGCGGATACAGTACTGATATATAACAGAGAAAAGTCCGTTACCATATGTCCATATAAAGAGCCCACGATTCTATTCCAGCAGTAGAGCAACTCCAGGCTTCCACTCATTCTATGCTTGTCAAATCACTTACCGTTCACCGAAGATTCTAAAACACAAAATCATGAAGGCCACATTAATTACCGTCCTCGCTGGGTCAGCCTTAGTTGCTGCTGCCCCTACTAATGTTTCACCTCGAGCTTCAAAAGTCAAATATGCTGGTGTTAACATGGCAGGGTTCGATTTTGGCTGCACTACTGACGGGTCTTGCGCGTTGACTGGAAACAACAAGCCGTACAATTTTATCAGCAGCGGTTCAGGCATTGGTCAAATGAACCACTTTGTAAAGGATGATACCCTCAATGCCTTTCGTCTGCCAGTTGGATGGCAGTTTTTACTCAACAACCAGCTTGGTGGTAAACTAGACTCAAACAATGCCGCGCAGTACGACAGCCTCGTGCAGGGTTGTCTGAACTCTGGTGCCCAATTGTGCATTCTCGACATTCACAACTACGCAAGATGGAACGGCCAAATTATCGGCCAGGGTGGTCCAGCCGACGCGCAATTGGCAGATGTGTGGAAGCAACTTGCTCAAAAATATGGCAGCCATTCCCAAATTGCTTTTGGTGTCATGAATGAGCCCCATGTAAGCTGTGGTATATCTCTTACAACATTACTCAAGTTGATGATGGGTTCCAGGACATCCCCGATATCAAGCGCTGGGCCACTACTGTTCAGACTGTTGTGACTGCGATCCGCAACGCAGGTGCCCAAAACAACCTCATCCTACTTCCCGGCCAGGGTTACACGAGCGCAGAGACTTTTGTCTCTTCTGGCTCCGCAGCTGCACTTCACAATGTGAAGAACCCTAATGGCACTAAGGATAACCTTATCATGGACGTGCACAAGTACCTTGATAGCGACAACTCTGGCACGCATACCGAGTGCGTCAAGAACAACATCGACAATGCGTTCCAACCGCTCGCTACCTGGTTGAGGCAGAACGGTCGCAAGGCATTTGTTTCTGAGACTGGTGGTGGAAACACAGCCAGCTGCCAACAGTACCTGTGCCAAGAGTTGAAGTTTTTGAAGTAAGCTCCCATAAAATGACGAAGTTATTCTTGCTAACTGTTGTAGCTCTAACTCTGATGTTTACCTTGGTTACACAACCTGGTCCGCTGGTGGCTTTGATGCCTCATACGAGCTTACTGAAACACCCACTCAGAATGGTGGTCAATGGAAGGATACTTCATTGGTCACTTCTTGTGTAGTAGGTGCATGGAAAGGCCAATAAAAAACGACCTTCTCTAAATTGAGATTAATGGGCTTGGAAGAAGAACGAGCAGCCTGGATTAGGGTTTTAGGATATTGTATAAGGTTTGGCAGTTACAAGTCAGAGTATTGGAATACTATGTATATAAGACTACTTGTCACGAATCTCCACCTGGGTTGGTTTCCTGAATCTATCTTTATATATTATGCAACATATGATTTACATGTCAAGAGTAGATTGTTGAGTGGGAATGACATAAAGCTCCTAGTGTCGAGTACACAAAGAGTTGGTTTCCGCAGATGAGGAGTGACACATGACCATTGGATATATCTGGAAGGGCAGCTCCCTTAGCCTCCATAGCTAGTGCGTATCCATACGAATATGGGCTCCCTCTACCAGACAACCACTGCCTGACCCGTGACAAGAGGCAGGATGTTGTAAACCAGTAGATAATGATGAGAAATATGTTATCGAATAGCAGTTGATCAAGTAACTCATACATTACCTTTCTAGCTGAGCGCAATGAGCGAAAAGGACTCATTGTCTAATGCTATACATTGATAGTATTATCTGCCCTCTGGCCAAGGAATATAAAGAATTCTCAGTGGCTTATGTTTGGGGGGGGGGGGGGGGGTTGCCAAACCTCCAACATGTGTATACCACTCTGAGAAGATTAGCGTATAACTTTACTCCCACCCTGCGTCGTAGATATTTGGGTTGGTTGGCCGCCGATATTCTTCGATCTGACCACCATGTCTCTCTTCAGATCCGCAATAGCAATAATCGTTTTTTTTTAATAAAAAGCGTAACTGTGTTATGACCAACAAGATAATGGCTTCAAAAGCTACTTGAAGGTAGTATTGTGGCGATATAATGAAGACTAGGTGCTTGGGCCAGCACCTAGCTCGACTAATCAGAAGTTCGCACGTCTGACCGCTCTTGCTAGTGTTATATCAAGGTGTTTTTATCACACCAGTTCATGGTAGCCCGAGGTGCGGTTTGCCCCCTTTTTTTTTAGCAATCAGCTGATATACTATTAGTGAACTAGATGTGGATAAAAACGAATGAGATGTCCTGTTATTTGATCTTTGCCTTGCCTTTGCTTATATGGCACATTCTCTTCTGCTTGGTCTCATTACGTACGTGCGTATTACGCTAGTGGTGAGTTGCATGACTAGACTTAAGAGGGAAGGTATCAAGAAGCTTGGCAAATACCTGCCATTCGCAACCAGGGCCGATAAGCTTCGTCCCACTACGCTTGGCTATGATCCGTGTCTCCTTCTAATTCAGGCTGATCACCGTTGCCTCTTGCCATCTTGGACTCGGATGCGAGCAGGTGTAATTTGGACGAAGGCGGGTCCCAACGCTTCGAGATTCAGACAGCGAATCACGTCGACATACATACCGACACGCTATGTTCACGGGTCACTTGCAAGGATCTGCAGACTTTAGCCAGAACTTCGCTTGACTTCAGCTGCTCGTTTTTTGTTGTTGTGTATATATACTGTGTTGTGAACTGCATCTTTTCTTAGAGTCTACTTTGTTCTTTGTGACATCCAAAGATCCAGTCTAGTTGGTAGGATTGGAATTTTACTTAATCTTTTCTGGTGAGCTTGCTCACAGGATTAAATTTTGTTCACTTGAGAACCCTTCTTACCAATATGCGGTCCTCAACATTGACAGCCGCGCTCACGCTCGCGCTGCTGCAAAATACCAATGCTTTGAATGGAGCCATTCAAAACGAGTGGAATTTGCTTGCCCAGATGGGCCTTGATCCAGATGGCACCCCTATTGGAGAGTCTTCTGCCAAGGTCGCGTCGTCCAAATCTGTCAAGGCCGCATCAAATGGAGACATGCTTGCTTCCCTCGCTGCCGACCCTGGACCTATCGATTCTGAGTATATTGAGCTCCCACTGGATCACTTCGGATCAGGCACCGGCAAGTTTCGCAACAGATACTGGGTCAACACGAAAAGTTACAAACCCGGCAGCCCAGTCTTCATCTATGATGTGGGTGAAGCCAACGGCAACACAAGCTCTCAGTTCTCGCTCCGCAACGAAACCAGCTTTTTCAAGCAAATGGTCGATGAATTCAACGGTATCGGCATCGTATGGGAACATCGGTTCTATGGTGATTCGTCCCCCGTAGATATCTCGATCGACACACCGGCAGAGGCTTTTAGGTTCTTGACGTCAGAGCAAGCACTTGCGGATGTGGACCGTTTCGCGAAGCAGTTCCACAGAAAGGAAATTAACGCAACACTTACTCCCGACCAGACGCCATGGATCTTCGTCGGTGGTTCTTATCCTGGAATGAGAGCTGCGTTCATGCGCAATTTGTATCCTGACACCATCTACGCTTCGTGGGCTTCGTCGGCTCCAGTTGAGGCCAGAGTCGATCAGACGCATTACTTTGACCCGGTATGGCGAGGAATGAACGCAAAGGGGTTTGGAAATTGCACCCGGGATATCCAGGCTGCTGTCAGATACATTGACGGGGTTATGGACAAAGACAAGCATGCTACTGCTAAACTTAAGGAACAATTCTTGGGTCTTGGGGCTGCTAACAGCTCGAATGCTGCATTTGCCGATGCACTTACTCTCATAACCGCCAGATGGCAGTCGTACGGCATGGAGGGTAATGCCTATGGACTCCGCAGCTTCTGTGACTGGATTGAGACTGACCCTGCGAACAAAAAGACGGCACCAAAAGAGGGATGGGCTTCGACCAAGGGCGCCAAGTGGGTAGTGGATAGATGGTCCACGTACCCCAACTTTGTGACCATTGTGAATGATTATTTTGGGCGGGAGTGCTCGGGTCATGCGAACAAAACAGGTGGAAATTGCATCCTGGACGGTGCATTCAAGGACCCTTCAACGATTAGCTGGACATGGCAATACTGCACTGAATGGGGTATGTCTCAAACGTGTTCCCTCCAAACTTCAGCCGATTCTAACCAAGTACAGGATACTTCCAAGCCGCCAATATCGGTCCTCATCAACTTATTTCCAAGTACAACTCGCTCCAGCATCAGCGCGACATATGTCACATCCAATTTCCCAATGCGACCGCTCCTCTGTTCCCGGAGTTGCCTGACACTAAAAGTACGAACAAAGCCCTTGGTGGATGGTCCATTCGCCCATCAAACACTTACTGGTCCAATGGAGAATTTGATCCTTGGCGGCTTAACTCACCTGCTTCTGACCTGCCTTTCGCACCAAAGGTTGAAATTACACAAGAGATTCCCAAATGCGGAGTGAGCACAGGGAAGAAGAAGTTGTTTGGTATGGTGTTGAGAGACGCGGAACATTGCTTTGACTTCAGGACAACAGGCACCAACACTGTTCCTGATGGAATCAAAAGTCGGGAATTATTTAAAAAGGCCTTGAGAGAGTGGCTGAAATGCTACCGCCCAAAGGCAGGGGTTGCGAAGCGATGGAATGCCTAATGTTGGAGTTTGATTCCTCAATTCAGCTAGTTAAATATGACTCTAACACTACTTTCAGTGATACGATAATTTCGAATGCAAATTTGCTATCAAAACAGGTTTTGCGAAACTTTTGCAAAACTTTTGCACTGCAAGCTACTTGTGGTGTAAACAAGCCTAAGTATAGCTACTATTGTTATAGAAAAAAAATTGAATTGATACCTAATCTCAAAAATCTACCTTTCCAAACCCACCTCCATAACTGCCAAATAACTCCCAGTAGGTTGTTGCCATGACTTGAGATGCAATTGTGGATTGGTACTCGCAAAGAGTTGCTTCCATTCGCTTAGCTCACGTTCCTTACTATTGAAGTGTTGAGCCATGGTCAAGTCGCGAAGGCGTATGGCAGACTCTTGAACACGACTAAGTGTTCCAGGTGCGGGCACAATTGTTTCCATGATAACGAGGCGGGGTGGGGGATTACCACCCTCCTGTATTGCGACAGCAAGATGCTGCAGGATCTTGTGCGCTTGCTCATCATTCCAGTCGTGTAGGACTCTACGCAACAAATAAATCCGGGGTGCTGAGCCGCTTTCTTGAGGTTTTTGAGGCGTAAAGAAGTCATGGGCGGCAAAGCGAATGCGCGAGGTCACAGTATCGTTGGCTAGATGAGCTAGCATAGCCCTGCCTTGTTGTACCACCTCAAAGAGATCCTGAACAACAAATCGTAGGTCTGGAAAAGCGGAAGCAAGCGCCAAGGATGCATGTCCAGTGGATCCGCCCATATCGATTACGATCGCGTCACCTAGGCTAGCCCAGTCGAAGCCATCGACAAGGTACTGGAGCCGCCCGCCTCCATTCTGGCTCGTACCGCGCATGTAACCCGAAAACACCTTCTCCATCTCTGGTTTTGTTTTCATAAAGTCCCATAAAGGCAAGCCCGTATTAAGGGCCACATTGAAAGCAGTCTCAGTTTTGACTGCTGCCCTGGGCCATTTGGCTGTTGCTTCAGCGAATTGACACGCTATGGACATTCCATATTGCGCTGCCCAAGAGGCCCAGTCTTGTAAGGAGGTATCTGCCGCTAACGATAATGAAAGCTGGGTGTGAGCAAGTTCTGTAGGCGAGGGTTCAGAGAAAATCCCCTCTGTCATGGCCATGCGTGCGACTGACTGTAGTCTCGTGACAGGTACACCTGCCTTATCTGCAATTTCCGTATATGCAACGGAACTTAGATCTACTGGAACGTAGTCGAAGATCTTGAACCTCACTAACCAGCCTAAACAAGATAGATATTGGTAGTGAAGCTGATGATCTTCGAGAAGTCTTGGCACAGTCAGCACCGAGGTTTGTAGCTCCCGCGTTGCTTCGAACAGTGCTCTGGTTGACTCCTCATCAACAGTGCCATCCTGCAATTTTTCGGCCTCCTCCAAGATCCGTTGCGCAAGTTTGACGAGAGAGCTCGATCGGTTCATATTATTGACGAGTTGAGGAACTAAAGTGGTCAGAGTGGATATTGGTGTGAGTTTCTTGTCTAAAGCAGTAGAAACATTTCAATATATACGACACTTCGGAAAGACGCGGAAACGCAGCCGGGACGGGACAATAAGCTTTCAGCGAAGCTTATGTCAGTGCAGGCATGGTCGCTTTTAAATAGGGCCGGGTTTGTTGGTGGCTGACACTTCTTGTCCCACAAACACTCCAGTTCTGCGTTTGTTACATATTACCATTCGACTATAAGTGAACACTATTAGCTAATACATCACTGGATGTCTACAATCCAACAAACTAGTCTTCAAATCCTTCCCCATAACGCGGTCATACTTTCATACAAATCTACTAGATGTTGCAAATGACTGCAGAACATGGTCCGCAGTGTAATTGTCGAGAGCTCATCAGTTAAAGTCTGCACCCTCCAATAGATTGTATATGTATCACCTGCTTCATACGATCGCTGAACCCTGTCATTGTCTGCCCAGACCAGGCCATGCTTGATGCCTTTGTCGAGACCATGGACGGCTTGATCGTTGCATCAGAACCGCTAAAGCAATTCACCTCACAAAACACATTTGCCTAGTCTTTTTCTTCTTCAGTCCCCATTTTCACGATCGGGTTGGACCTTACCAAACCCAATCTTCAGCAAGCCAACAAAATGGTCATTGAACAGGATAAGGCAGAACTCGGCTTTGGCGACCAGAGTTGGCGGAGACGGGCCGTGCCACAGTAGCTCCCACACCTTGGCAGCTGCATGAGAAAGGAGTACTAGGCGTAGCTCGGTGGTACTAGGAGGAGTTCAATGCAATCGCCTACATCGATACGAATACGATGAGCAGGTGAACGCAAGTGTGGCAAACAATCTGCATTCGCTACGAGTTCCGGTGTGGTAACCGTTATATCTGATCCATGTCTACAAGATTGCACACATCAGTAGCTAAACTCTCTGGCCGTGTGTAATTCGCCTAGATTTGATCTCTTTATCTTCTTGTTGCACCATTGGTAATAAAAGCGCAAGCCAACACAACCAACAGCTACCATGATTAGCATCGCAAAATTAGTCCAGTGCCCTGTCGGATAACCCCGCTCCTTTTCGTCTGCTTTGTAAATCCACACACCTACAATCTGACCAGGTGCTCCAAAAGAAACATTTAGCGCAATAGCAAGTCCTGCTGCAGCGGTGCTATGCATGTTACTGCTCAACCAGCCCAAGAGCGGTGCGATGCATGAGAATGCACCACTAGCTGCAACAATCAAACAACCATAACGTGCGTGAAAAGCGTGAGCGGGAAGAACAGCTGATGCAAGAAATCCGATTGCACCGAGAGTGGACAAGACAGCAGCGTGCAAGGAGCGAGCGTTGAAATGATCAGATGACCAGGCGGTGATGAGGGAGATTACATATGCGACAGCGTACGGTGGGACCGTCATAAGCTGAGCCTGGAGGTTTTCGTAGCCTAAGCCGGCGGTAATTGTTGGAGTAAAGAGCGATAGCGAGCTAAAAGGTGCAGAAATACCAAAATAGATGATGTAATGCACCCAGAGACGGCCGTCGAGCAGGGTTTCCTTAGCTGTCTTCCAAGTGAGCGAAGGCGCATCGCCTTTTGATCCCTCATTCTCCAAGCGTGCGACCGCCAATTCGCGCTCACGTGTTGATAACCAGGATGCTTCCTCTGGGTAGTCTGGCAAATATAGCCACACTGCAATTGAGGAGATGCACGACGGAATTCCCTCGAGGATGAACAGCCATCTGAAGGCGGAAAGTCCCTGTACTCCCTTCATGTGCCCCACACCATAAGCAATCGCACCACCAAACGCGCCCGCCAGAGTCGCACTTGCCAAAATAATGGCGACACGTAAACTCCTTTCGCGGGCACGATACCAAAACGTAAGGTAGTAAACTAAGCCGGGAAATAGTCCGGCCTCGAACATGCCCAGCAGAAATCTGACTGCGGTAACGGTCGCATAATTTTTGGCACCACCGAGTCCAATTGTGCAAGCGCCCCATCCAAACATGAGAAAGGCGATCCATCGGCTTGGCTTTAGTTTCTTTAAGAAATAATTGCTGGGCACTTCAAAGATGGCGTAGGCAACAAGGAAGACCATGAGGGCGATTGTGAATTGATAGTTGGTCATATGAGTTTCTTGCAGAAGGGAGTGTCCCTCGTTAGCGTTGAGGGTTTTGGCATTGCCGATGTTGGAACGGTCGAGAAAACACAGCAGGTAGATGGTAGCGGACAGTGGAATGATGCGCAGATCTTGTTTCAAGATCAACCCCCGGATGGCAGGACTGTTGGTCTCTTCAATGACATCAATGTCTTGTGTATCCTGTCGTTTGCGTCAGATTGGTAGTGGCGGTGAAATTGCATGCTGACGCTTGCCTCGTGTTTGCCCAGTTCCTCGTCATGTTTTTCGAGTTCGTGCTGAGAAGCCATCTTGTGGGGACGCGGTGCAAACGGCAGATGGGTGTGCGAGAAATTAAATAACAAATTGAACTCACAGCGGAAACTTAAGCATCACCAAGCATATGCTTGGTTCGCTTAAGTGTATCCGTGCCCGAGAATGCTGATTTGTTCACTGCTGTTGATTGACGCATCGTAAAGTGGAAATGCACACGCTAAGCTGCTGATTGAGTTAGCTTGGCGCCAAAGGCATGCGGTAGCTACTGTGCTAGTCAACCCCCGCATACTCGTAGCTGCAGCTGCCAGGAGCCGATTGTTTCTTCTCCACATGGTCTGACACACTCCATGCGGCTGGGGAAGAGACGGGTGTTTTTCAAGTTCCGAAAGATCGAGTGCACCGTCGGGTAAATCCGAGTCACCGCTTGTCGATTTTGAAAGTTGGTCGCCCTGGACAAGTAAAAACCCTAATCCTTTCCTCTTGATCGAAGACCTAGAACTTGATAGACGTAGAAGTTGGTATTATTCTGTGAACTTGTCCTGTTGTCTGTTCGAATAGGGCACCGCTTCTGGCTGTTCCTCAAATTCAGGATGTTTGAGCGCTGTCTTATATCACTCCGAAGCAATCTTATAGAGTGTTTCTTCCTAAATTGTAAATTTTGTAGGCTTCAAATTTGTGCTCCTCGTGAAACAGCTGAAAAAAATCAACAGTTGCGAACAACTTGGTGCAAGTAGTATGAATTCAAGAAAGCGGGTTGGCGGCAGCAAGGACAAATAATGAATTTCACGGGATTTCATAACTATGCCAGCTTTTGTACATACTGTCTTTCTTTCCCACATTTTGCTCAAAGCTACAATCTAAGCGTACGGTGTGTTCAGGTTCTGGGGGATAGAACTAGAGACGACATCTCAGCACTTTTCCCTTGGTGTAAGTCGCCGATGAAAACGTCCAGTATCCTGGTAACCCTTGAGCTCGTTGAAACAAAGGATTTGATGGATCGCGTTCGACCAGGCGTTGTGAAATCCGTGGTACAATCGGCGAGTCATGTACTGTGCAGATGAGGTTGTTTAACTAGTGATTTGGACAACAACGGCTGCAGTGGTATGGATGTCTTCCTGGGGAGCATCTATTTGAGCCCGCCTCACATCGTGTGAATAGATGGCGCTGGTGCCGAACTTCGAGTGTCTCCGTGCCCCATTCAACAGAGACTGTGGTGTGGAGAAAAGAAAGCTAGAATGATAGTGGCCAGACAAGGCTAGCGCCGGTGCTAAGGAGCGAAACGTGACCAACAGAATGACGTTGGCAACAGGGTCCAAGCTTCTTTCGCCCCAGCCTCACCTCCGAACGCATGCACTATCTCCTCTAGACGCCGTCCTGAACCACCAGAACAGAGCTCCACAATCTTCCTCCACATCACCCCAAACCCTTTCCCCAGCTACCGGGATTGTCCTTCCGAAGTCTTCTACGCACGCGTCCTCGCATAGAAGCTGCCAGCCACCGCCGCCATGCAGCTCACCACACTCTTCGTTGCCGCGCTGAGCGCTGTCTCTGTCTCCGCATCGCCCTCGTGGATGGGAGGCGACCAAGTCGTGGTGCAGGAAGACCACAAGGTGCCAGGCGACAACCCGCTGTACTTCTGCGCCGATCCAGCCAACGACATCCTCACCATCGAGAAGGTCGACCTTAGCCCCAACCCACCCAAGCCGTACGTTTCTCTGTCCACCGCTCAACATCCCCCAGCCTCGCTTGCTACTGGCGCTCTGACAGCCGGTATGATTACCGACAGTGACTAACACATGCGCAGTGGCGAGACACTCAGCATCAAGGCCACAGGCAACTTCAAGGAAGAGGTTGGCGAGGGTTTCACAATGCACCTCCAGGTCAAGTATGGCATCATCACGCTTATCAACCAAAATGCGGATGGTTGCGAAACCATCAAGAAGGGAGACCTTGACTGCCCACTCAAGAAAGGCGAAATGAGCCTGACCAAGGACGTTGATCTGCCTAGAGAGATTCCTCCGGTACGTTTCCCTGAAGGTCTTGTGGAAATACGCGAACATATATTAACATCCGCATAGGGCCAGTACACAGTTCTCGCCGATGTCCTGACCGAGAACGGCGACAAGATTACCTGCCTTACCGCCAAGATTGCATTCCACCGGTAAATGCCTCCAAGTCTACTCGGACACAACACCTGACGAGCAACAACGGTGTCTGATATTCAACACTGCAGAGGAGGAACGGAGGAGGAGAAAGCCAAAAGCGGGAGTAAAATCAAGCTTGGTGAACCTCGGGTACAAATGTCTGGGCCCTTGGCAGACATGGTGAGGGAGCGATTGCGACGAAGGAACGAGCTTTAAGTATTCTTTTGGGAAACATGCAATGTCAGTACTGTATTGGGGTTCGGTGCATAGTTTGGATTTTTAGTCGGATTCTGGGCCATGATTTAATATTGAGATGAGGGATATGCATGAGTTTATGGCATTTTGTGTGGTTTAAAACTGATGCGTGTTATTCTCCAATCATGCATACGTGACGTATATCCCCAAAGCCAATGTCTGGCTGCCACGGCTCGTACCAGTGCCGCTCCATCCAGGATACATGTGAAACATTTGGTCGACCGACGCTCTCTTCAGCACAGCTACTCTCCAAACAACCTCCTAACACGCTTCAACACACTATCCTTTTCGGGATCGTAGGGATGGTCCTTGGACGGAATCTCAAGTAGCGACGGAAAGGCGGCGGTGTACGTCTCAACGCGGTGTCTTATCCTTTCAGCAATCTAGTACTCGTCAGCCTCACACAGCTTTACATGTCGGATAGGCGCATGATGCGCCCAAGTAGCGCTAGGTCCCTGGCAACGAAAAATCGACATACGTGTTGGTTGATAAGCAGAATAGCGATGTCCTTGCGCTCGGTCGTGAATCGATCAAAGGCGGCTTCGATAGCTGACGTCTCGGTCTTGCCGTCGACGACCAGGAAGTTCTTCTGGCTATCTGGTGGTTGTGTAACATGCTGCACCACTCTTATCAGTCTTTGACTCTATCACGACTCCGAGATAAAGCATTAGCATACGCCTACGCCCGCGAGCAGCATGCCCGTGCAAGTGTCCTGTGAGCAGTCAGCCTGATGTCCTCCACCAAAGGATACGGAGAATACTAACCTCATCGCCGATGACGGCGAGGAACTGCCTGTCCTTGTATTGCGCTGCCGGTGCTGCCATGGCGAGATGTGTACAAAGGCAGCTGTCGTGAGGTCGAAGCTTGGCTGGGGGGAGGGAAGCTGCACGCCGTCGTCATGGGGCCCTAGTCCGTGTTTGGCCAAATGTTTGGACCCTCGACTTTCTTTCTCCCTCCTCCTTTCATCCTCAACCCACAACGCATGGCGTGATAATCAACGTCGCCTTACATTCCTTTTACTACTCCTTCTTCTTCTTCGCTTCACTTACTATAAATCGTCTCCACTGTAATAATAAAGGTTTCTCTCACCACCGCCATGCCTCGTCTCGTGCGCCGCGCGCCTCTCGCCGAACGAATCAAGGCTTACACCGACCCTTCCGACTGGCTGATCTGGATTTCAGAAGAGCTTAATAGCTCCGATTGGGAAGACTTTGCTGCCTCCTATGCGCTTTACATCGGCTTCGGCGCAAACGTACTCTTCATTCTCGCGCAAGCGAATAGCGGCGCATTTACGGCCTCGGACGACGACGGTGTTTTCAACGAGGTCGAGGGTCCCGGATGGGCCAAATGGACACTGGGCTTGCTAGTCATGATCTTGGGTGGGACCAGCTTTCTCAACACATGGCTGGTCTGGGGAAAGAGGAGATACTATCGTCTGTTTGAACAAAAGGTCGATGTAGCGCCACGGACTCCCAGCGCAAAGCGCGTTCGCGTGGACTCATCTCCAGCTGCGGCTAGCCCTATGCAGTTTGTAAAAAACTTGGTGCAAAGCAATGCCGCGAGCAGGGCGCATCCCATGGAGGGCAGGGATGTGTGGGAAGTCGCAGTTTGGGACCCCAACCCGCTGTGCCTGAAATTCTTCTGCTTGTTCAGTCCTCTCCACGTGGTCCTCTACTACCTCAACCTCCCTGTTGGACCTCTGGACCCGAGCCCGAGTGTGAGAGTCACAACGACCATTCTAGTTGGGGCGGCGCTGTCGCTGCAGCTTTGGTGGCTGCAGAGCTCGTTCGCCCAACAAATCAAGGATAACGCTCTGATTAGCCGTCAAGTACTCCATGAGTACGACAACAAGTTTGTGCACCCGTCATTGCAGAAGCCATGCCGGGACGTAGGTGTCCAGACCATCTCGAAGAACCGGAGCCAGGACTCAAGTGTCGGTGTCAAAGGCAGCAGCGATGACCTAGCAAGCGAAATTGTTACCTACACGCCTAAGACTGTGATCAACCGCACTTTTCGCACAAATCCAAACGCCAGTTATGTTTCCCAATACGATCCCGATCACGCGCGCTCGACCTCCAATACACCTTCTCACCGTCGACGCGATAGCAACCCACAGTATGCAACCACATCGACGGGGACTGATGGCGACATATTCTCACCCATACGTTCTTCGCAGCCACCAAACCCCTTCCGCCAGCCACCTACCATATCGCGAACCAGCATCGACACAAAAGTCAGTGATGGAGGCTACCTTGGTATCAACACACATGCAGCATCTCCTCTACGGAAGTCTTCTAGTGCGAATTTCCTGAGAGATGGCGAAAGGAGTGTGAATCGTGGAAAGGACAGTCTCGGAGGTGCATTTGAGCGAAGAGCTAGTCCGAGTAAGAGGGATGTCAGTCCATTGAAGCGAATCAGTTTAGGCAATGCTGAGCGGGAGCGTAGTGAGCGATCCCTGGGTCAGACAGATAGACTTGGCAGAAGCAGTGGATTGGGAAGTTTGAATCTATCGAAAAGGGAGGGAGGGCGCTACTAGAGAAACTCGTAGTGAAGAATAATATGCCTATGAAAATGCTTGGATGGCGAGAGACCGCATGATGGTAAAATGCATTTGTGCGATGATGAAGGGGGCGTCTTGCTTGGTTAGATCTGTAAACATATTCTTTATTCCGCAATACCCCAATCGAAAGGGCCGCTCTGTTGGCTCCATTTTTCTCATCCCAATATCGAAAGTAATATTTAGTCATAGTCGCGCGCACATTACCGTCCTGCCACTTTGGGTATTCAGTAAACTTTACAGCATCCCGAAAAGCGGCTGACTTTATCGAAGGACTAACTACATAATTACATATCCATCTGCCCGATTAATCTATTCGAGTAACTTGTATACGCGGTAGCGGTGTTTTCCCTCTCATTCCGTCTTTTTTTTTTTAATTTGGGAAACATGGAAACTTGCGCTATATCGTACATGAAAACAAATACTGTATTTTTTTGCAACATGGCTAATGTACAAAGATGGACGTGCCACACAAATGTTGGATCAACGATGATGGACGCGGCCCGTTTGCGCTAAACAAAAGATGGCTAGATAGCCGAAGAGAGAGCTGAGGGCAGGCTTACCCTGGCCCGCATAAATCAAACTTTAAATGATGTGCACGATAAGAAGCAAGACGCTTGGGCCAGGAGCAAAGGTTCGGAGTGAGTGTAGAATGTTATAATCATCATGCGACCTGCGACCTGCTGCATACCGCATGCTGCATGCTGCGTGTATGGCTGTAGTTCGTTGTAGTCTTCACAAGTGGCTATGGGATCCAAACTGTTGTGCAACAAACATATCCAGTCATACATTCAAGTCTCATCAAGGCAAATATATACATATTTACAAATGCCGGAATTAAGCAAGGGTGGGAGAAGAAAGAAACCGCTTTCCATCCAGTCGCCTTCTCTCTCTGTCTCTCATATCCTTACTCGCTCATGCTCTCATATTCCAACCAGATATCCCAAAAAAGATACAAAGAAAAGCCTTCAGCTCACATGTGCCAAGTATACGCTTCCTAAGAAGAGTTGGCGTTGATGAAAGGAAGGAGGGTGGCGACGCGGGCGTAGACACCGGGGAGGTTAGGCCTGGCGCATCCGTAGCCCCAAGAGACGATACCAACAAGCGTCTTGGAGGCATCGACGAGAGGGCCGCCAGAGTCACCCTGGCAAGAGTCCTTTCCACCAGCGGTCACACCAGCGCAGATCATGTTGTTGGAGACGAGCTCATTGGGGTAGGCGGACTTGCAGCTGGTGCGCGAGACGACAGGCACGCTGACCTTGAGGAGCGTGCTAGGGGCGCTGCCACCCTCAGTGGTGTCGCCCCAGCCAGCAACGGTAACGGTGGATCCAGCAGCGGGGTCGTTGGTAGAGGAGGCGAGGGTACCATAAGCAATGTTGCCACCGGCGGCGATGGGGGTGGACAGCTTCCAGATGGCAACATCGTTGTCCTGGCTGGAGGCTACGTAGTTGGGGTGGAGGACGACCTTGGAGACAGCGGAGATGGTGCCGCCCGAGGTGGTAGTCTGTTAGACAGCGAATCAGTCTTTTTGTTTTTGTTGGTTGCTTTTTGCATGTGCAATAGCATCAATGAAGCGGAACTTACCAGAGAACCGGCACGGACGCGGAGGTTAGCAACGTTGGTGCCAATGACATCCCTGGTGGAGCAGTGGGCGGCAGTGACAATGGTGTTGCGGTTGATGATGGTACCACCGCAAAGATGCCTGTTGTTGAGCTGGACAGAGACAATGAAGGGGAACTCGCCAGCGGCGGCAGTGGTTCCACCGACAATGGACTCCTCAGGAGCATCCTCCCACTGAGGAGTAGGAGCAGCCGCAACGAGGGCGGGGAGGGCAACAGCGAGGATAGACTCGAAACGCATGGTGAATGGTCTTGAGAAACTGGTTGGGCTTTTTGGTTGGTAGAGAAGCGACTGGATGTGAAGAGACAAGCGACTGGATGAGCTGGCTGATGATTGACAAGAAAGGGCAGAGCAGAGGATACTTATAGTTGAACGTGGGTAGTCTCAGGTAGACTGTACAGCCATGGTGTACAGACTAGAAGCATGACCTGCCCTTCGTGTCTGGTAGGACATACCAAGACTGATCTACCAGGAGTGTGATTTGTCCTTCCCATTTGGGACCTGCCATTGCTTGGCAAAGTCTTAACCTGTAGTCCGCTGCGTGTCTTTGATCGAAGAGTGGGGTGCCAATTACCCCGAACCTAGAAGGCACCTTATCTACGCATGGGCTAAGCTTTCGCAATGCATACCCTGCAGCGAATCCAAAAGAGGCAGCTGATGGAGCGGTTGCTCCCGAATCCTGGGATCACAGATGCTGAGTCTATGTATTGGCCTTGGGGTGGCAGCATGCTGTTGCTTTTGCGGCGCTGCCGTCGGCAGTGTATGGAATCTGAGAGGCTGCCGTGACTGCGCCCCTGGCCAACAAGGACCGAATTGGGCAATGGCAGTTGGTATAGCTCCTTTGATGCAATTCAGCTACTGGCCTTGTTTCGTAGGCGCCAACGGCTGTACTTCGTGTTTTCCACCTTGCGCTGTTCCCGAGAGAGCAGGAGATGGGGTTTGGGGCATAGGTGCCAAGTCCAGTGTCGAGTTGCATTGTACACGCCATGTCGATCTCCGAGCAGTTTGCAGCAGCTGGCGAGGGCATCTTGGAGCTGGTGCAGCAATGTTATCTGCTGGTTGTACGAACTGAGTCGCGCTGTTGGTCGAGTTGGCATGGTGCCGCCCGAGGATTTGCCACATCAGGCGCGGATACCGACCAGAGCATGGACGGAGCCTCTGTAGGGAATTCGACGACGGCGAACCACGAGGCAATGTGTATATTGGCCTGCATGATTGGCAGGGAACAAGATTGGCATGGCGGGCGAATGGGGAGCAAGAGGTGGCCTAGTATGCCCCAGGATGAAAAGCAAGGCACAAAGGACCTGCCGCAAGCGACGGGCTCGCAGGTTTCGGAGGCCGCTTGGCGCTGTTCCTGTCGTGCCGCCACGATCGGGGGCTCGTATGTACGTACAATGCTGTTTCTGCTAGGTAGAGTGCTATGGGCAGGGTGGGTGTAGTCAGCGTGTGGGCGATGATCCATACTCGGTTCGGGCTATACGACCGGGCTCACGCGCGCACTGCCAAGAGTCACGGGTCCGCCCTATACTCTGCCCCCACCACGTCCTCGCTCTTCTCCTGCCCTTCCTGGCCCAAGGCCGACAAGCAATTCAAGTCGCATCCGCCAACCCGCCCTGCAATTCCCTTTGTGCCTCCGAACTGCGGACTTTTGTGTGCCAATCTCACCGGGCGTTTACGTTACGCCTCGCAATAACGTCACTGCACGTCACTCATCGTTGCTTTTCCGCTGCCTGCGCTGCTTCAGCCGCATCCGCCGTTTGGTCTGATGCTGTGCCACCACTGACAACACTGGCACCTTTCTCCGGACTCGCCGGTTCATCTTCCGCCGTGCTGTCATGGCCGTCGTCGTCGTTGTCGTGCTGCAGAGCCATCCCAGCTGTCATTAGGCAGCCTTTGGTACCAAATACTGACCACACGCCATCCATTTACTTGACCCAGCCCTCTGCAACACCCTGCTCACACCTCCACACGAATGCGCCCCGAACCAAAAACACGCCGCAATCTAGCCTGGGCTCTTTGTGTATTCTGCCTGATCCTGCTCTCTCTGCATATTCTCCCAGCAAAAGCAATGGACTCGCTCCCAGCCCCTTTCACAATCGAAATCGACGGCCACCCCGTCGCGAAGCCCCAGCCTGACACCCAAGACCGCACCCATGCAGCCATAGGCACCGAGCCCGCCGTCTTTGAGCTCAAGGACAAGCGCCTGCAATCCAACGGCCATGTTCTCGCCCGAGCTTTGGCCGAAGACCGCAGCTTCGCTCCCAAAATGGTCTTTTGGTTCAAGGCTGACACCGCCATGCCCATACATGACGTCGTCGCTACCCGCGAGGGCGACTCGTATAAGCTCCAGTTTTCGGGTATGTCGCGGCCTTTGCTTATGGCGGTGCTCTGCTTTTTGCTGACTCTCCTTCCTAATCAACAACGCATTCACTAATTAACAATACCTAGGCGCCGGTCTAATGACCAAAAACGATAATCTCTTTGCAGACATCATGGGTAGTGAGTCAATCTGAACCCATGTGCATACCCCATCGCTGCTAACATTTCCCCCAAGCCCATCCTTCCAATGTGGTCATCAAGATGCAGTCATGAATTGGTCACATGACAACATAATCTATACGGCCGTAGGGTAACACGTAGCCATATATATATATATATATATATAGCTTTTTCTATCTCTCAATACTACTGTAGATGCAAGTACGGCTGACGTGTCTTTGTTGTTTATGCTATGAAACACTCAGCTGAAAAGACACGCACTCATTGTTGTTCTTTTTTCCTTTTTTTTCCTCCTCGATTTCAATCATCTTCGTCATATATACATGTAGACACTGATCGATCACAACATGATCCGTCTGCTAATGAACCCACCCCGAGAAAAAGACATATCGTGAAAAAGATCTGCCAGAAATGACGATTCTGATTTCCAAATGACACAATACGTGTTTCCTGCAGGACAACAAATCTCGTTTGCTAGGCATGACAACAAGTCTTGTTTTGTTTATGTGGATTGAGAGCCCATGTGGTTGCACTCCAGTGTCAGATGGGCTACATGTGTGTGTGTGTGTGTGTGTGTGTGTGTGTGTGTGTAGAGAGAGTGAAGTCGAGTAGACTGAAACTAAAGTCCTCGTGTTGTTTTGCAACTCTTGAATGCTCGGCGTGCAATCATGCCAAAAAAAATTAACTGCTGATAAAGCCTTTTGATGTCGCGATTAATCCAAAAAAGTCTATTGGAGTACTATAAGTGACCAGAAGCGCCAGCCACTACCGGCCGATGAACTGAAAATGGATCCGAAAATCCGAAAGAGGTCATCGAATTCCCCGTGAATAGAACCATCCCACCGCTTAGTAAAAAGCCCGGTTCCTGACTGATATAACAACCTGTACCCAGAAGCATGACATCCAAATAAACAGGGCTAGTGCCCGAGTGCCCCTTATGCGACATGCCGCAGCAGCTAACAATGCAGGCTGCAGTGCATCTAAATACGGCTATCAACGAATCAGAGTATCATCCCACCCTCTTTACGCATCCTGGTCACGCCTCTAGCCTCAAGAGTAGTCGACTCCAAAGTGGATCCTGAAACTGCTGATCGACCCCAACCCTAGGCGCTCTGCATACGTGTTAACGTCGTTGTCACTGTGGCCTGTAGTCATCTTCATCCAATCCGGTGCGTGCCTCTGTTTGATCACAATTCTGATTGGGCTGGTATGTTGCATACGACTACCCCCTCGTACCAGCACTTGCGTAATGATGTTTTTGGTCGTGTACCGGATCCACATCGAGTTGGTGTTTCTGAGCAGAAGAGAGACAGTTTCCATTAGTTCTGGTGCAGGCGTTGAGTATGCCGGCACAACAGCAAACTCGTACTTGGGGAAGCGTTGCTGGAATTTGAAAATTGGCATCATATCCATGACAGTCCTCCAGCTTTCATTGATCAGAATCCTGAGTGTTCCTTTGGGGCTATGGTAACCCTCTGTAAGACGCTGTGTCACTTCAGGGTTCGCTTGAGCCACTCGGAGTGGGAAAAGGGCTTTAAAATACCCGCTTAGGGCAAAGAGAGGGAAACAGTGCGTGGAAATCCAGATGGGGCGGAACTCTCGCCTAATACGTACACAAGTTTGCGTTAGCCCAATAAATGGGAGAAGCTTGGTATGAGCCGGACATTCTTCCGCTTTAGAAGATCGGTCTTGTTTGGAATAAGTGAGTAAGAAAGACCTTTTGCTCATTTCTGCAATTATTTCGTATATATGATTTCGAATTTCTAGGCATCATTAGTGTTTCATAGCTCTCGGCATTCATCAGCTTAACTGTTTACCTCCTGATAGATCCATGAACCTGAAAATTTCATACGGACCAGTAGCACCTTGTTGTTTGGGTATATCAACTGCTGAACCCCCCGATGGATGGTTTGATATAGTGGCATTAAGTTTTTGGTGCTTTTTTGGACGACTCTCAACTATCTCTTCCAATTCTCGTTTTTTTCCAGTGACCTTGGCCATGTTCGGACTTCTCAATGTTGCTGTCGCTCTCTGATGGCTTTTACGGGGCCTACTGCACGTAGGTTAACAACCAAAGCCCAATGTAGTTTAGTTGGACGCTCCACAATACTCACATTGTAGTACAAGGTGCCGCAACGTGGCTTGAGTGTTATTGGAGGTGTGATGCAGAGGACAGACTGCAAAAGTGAAGCTAAATGATGCTGTATGGTGGATTACTTTGTTCTTGGCGTTGGAGCCTGATCAGGCAGACATCTTTCATGTACGACAACAACACGTGACAGTGAAACCTCATGTTGACTGTTTCTAAGTAAGCCCTGCCTAAAATATTGAGAGCTCTCGCATAACTAGTAGGCTAATCCGAGGGAAGGGTCCCAACGAATCTCGTGAATAAGGGCAAAAGTATATGAGAACACCAGAATATTATAACAAAGGCAATTTCGAGATGCGTCAGGTATGGGAGAAGGGCAGTATGTAAGAACTATCTTTTATAGATGCGATCTAGTTCGTTCAGTTTTAATTTTAAGAGACATCAGGTGAACAGGGATGGCCTGCCATACTTGTCGACAAGCAAGCTTATCAAGCCGAACCAAGTCAAGTCAAGCTGGCCGATTTTGAGTGAACTATCAAGCCTATCTAAGCCAGAGGTTCGCCTTGGCTCGGCTTGCTTGTTGACCAGTATGTTACCTACGTGCCCAAATAGCATACCGCTCGTTCTCCACACAACAGTATAAAATCCCATCAGCAATCATGTTTATAGATGATTTGTTGGGACAATATTGATCAAGTCTAGGATACAGGTACAGCTTGGCTCCCAGTGGTAGTGACATCTTCTGGCATCTTGACCAGCCAGTTTTCCCAGAACCGGAACCCGTCAATACCCTGCTCCCGACAGAGAGCACCCGATTCTTCAGCCATTTCTAGCTCTTCTGTGGCGACACCAACACTCCAACCAAATCTTTCTGCTGTTTCTTGCGCCGTCACTCCTCGGCCGAATATCTGCCAGTCCCACGTGACGTCGGTGCTGGGAGGTTCTTGATGGAGCGTCTTCAGCCAAGCCAGAAGACTAGCAATCGTCTTCTCATCAGTACGGTCGCGACCCTGTACGACTAGCAGGCCGCTCTTGAACTTCCTCAACCGCACTGGCAACTTCAAAGTATCCCACATCCGTGCTGCCTTTTCAAAATCCGAGGGGCTGACAAGCTCAACACCGCCTCTTGCACGATTGAAGACAGCCCAAAGATCCACAAGTGTCATGATGCCACCCTCTTTCCGGAGTATGCCATTCGTGTCATCCGTAAGCCATTCGGCCAGATTTCTAGAAAGCTCCGACACGTATAGTGACTCAGAACCTGAGCCAGACCCAAGCATATCTTTTGTCGTTACCAGACCCAATGCAGACACGGACTGGGAAGCCAATGCATTCGCTTCGGAGCTGCTATTGGTGCCCAGATTGGCCTGTGACGCAAACTGTTCTGCAAGTGCGATAATCTCTTTTGCAGAAGTCATCAAGGCTTCCAGATCTTCAAATGCACTGCCTATCATGGCTTCGTTGTTCTGTCTCTGTTCTAGTCCGCGTCGTTCCAAACCAGCAATGCCAACCACCCGGGGTCGCTCGACTTCTGTGGACGAGGTCTCAGACTGTGCAGTATTGCCATCTTCAAATACACCGGGAGCTGGCCGTGGCTTAGGAATAGGCGGGGCGCTCTGAAGAAGCCATTTGCGCTGTACCAAGGCATTCTTTAAGCGCTCATAGAATATGGGGCCTCCACCAGCACGGAAGGAAATCTTGATACACTCGATCGTCTCGGTCTGCAACGGTGATGAGAGTGTGGGGCTGGGAGATTGGGACCTGCTAGGCTCCTGAAGCATATCGAATCGCTTGTCTATAGCCGTTGTCAAGGACGCACCACACATTTCACAGTTTAGCAGAGAAGGATGGTTCTGGTAGGTACAACGAGGGCATGCCGACGATGATGTTGTGGATACTGAGGGAGGCGGCAATATTCCATCTTTGACATCTTTGGGAGGTGGACCAGGGGCTGGTCTGTTCGACATGGCCGCTATAGCTGCCTTGACAACATGTACAGTGGGCGGCTTTATGCCGCAAGCCAGACATGGCGGTATAGGAGTGCGAGATGCGAGAGCAGGGTCAAAGTTGGAAGGCACGGGATTGGAGAAGGAGCAGATAGGACACACCCACGTCGCGCTTGCAGGAGGAGGTGGTGGTGGCGGTGGTGCGGGGCTGTTATGTCGTGAAGGAGTAGATGAGGACGAGACGGAAGGCGTAGGAGCAATAGGAGTGCCCCGAGTCAGCTGCTTCAAAGGCTTCGGGTAGAGGGTGACCTTGGGCGAAGACTTGAGGAAACCAGCCTTTGTAATCGTCAGTCGCTGCAACGCCTGTAGGGGAAGCCATGCTGATTGAACGTACATAGAATTCAGGCTTCTCGACATCCTTCAAGAAGATGGCGACGGAGTTCTTGCGCGGCTCATGGTGATCGACATAGCAGACCCGGTGCGAGGTCAGATACGACTGGCCATTCTGATACTGTGGTATCTTGAATTTCCTATGCACATGTTCAGCAGCAGCAGCAGCAACAACAATCGAGGGCCATGGGCGGATGCGCGTACCCCTCGTACAGTCCCACGGCGTCTTGGACAAACAGCAGCGTCTCCTCCGGCAGGAGCGACGGGCGCAGTGCGGTAGTGAGGTCGAGCTGGTGCAAGAACATTCAGAGCATGGGCAAGTGAGCGTGTATGCAAGATACAGCCATAGCACTGCAATCTGGTGTCGTCTGGCCCATTGCCTGTTCCCCTCAAGCCCGGGCACGTCGTCATAAGGCCGGCGCTAGGCCCCCTGTGGTTAGCGCTCGACGACCAGCCCGCCAAGCACACGCGCGGTGCAAATCACTCGCTCCCGCTGGGCAGGCCTTCGCTTCTCCTACCCTCAACCTCGATTCGATAATCATCGTATATCCCTTCCTCATATATCCCCGCCAGTGTGCACCGTCTTGACCCTTCGCCTCTCACCCCGCTGTGACTATACTCACGCTGCAGTCTCCCCCGTCTCTTTGCCCTCTTTCCCCTTTGTTCTATGTCCCTGCCCTCTGCCGTTGCGTGGGCGCGACCAATGCAGTCACCCGCCTACAACACCGTCACGCCACGAACCACCCTCCAGCCCGTCCCCGCGCCCTCGTCTGTCAGTATTCGCCCTCGCCTGGCACCTCCTGCCTTTACTCACACACATGTACAGTCTGCCATGGCTCCTGAGCAGCCAAAGAAGAAGGTCGAGTGGCCACCTGCGGTACGCGAGTACGTTCGCCGTGCTTTCGACCCAGCCAACGCGATTGAGGGCATCTCACAAGCAGAAATGCAGGCGAGACTCAAGACCACCATCGGCTGGTTCGCCGAGCGCAACTCTCATGAAACGGTACATTGGCCTACTTTCCCCCTACCCCAGCAGCTTCTCCTCGAGGAGCGGAGAGCCGCCGCGGCGCTCAACACGGCTGCCAATGGCGTCGCAAATACTATGCAACAATCTCTATACGTAAACGGCTCTGCCGACCACACTAACCAGAACACTCCCCCCTCTAAGAAGCGCAATGTACACGACGCTGAGGACGCCTCAGCCGAACACGCACAAGGCATTGTCCCACCATGGCGCAAAACTAACCTAGCATCTCGCATGACGTATGCCGACGGACACACGGAAAAGCGCCAAAAGAAGAACAATGCCTTCGCGGACGCCTCAAGTAAGTTAGACCAGGCCGAGCTTGACAAGCGACGACAACGCTTTCAGCTCGGCAACAACGGCAACAAGACGACACCACCCTGGGGCTCGCCACGCAAAGATGAAGACGAAATGCCTACCGGACCAGTTGTGGGAACCAACGAGAGCCTTGAAAAGAGCTATTTCCGTCTGACGGCGCCCCCAAAAGCCGAGACTGTTCGCCCCCTGCACGTGCTCAAGAAGACTCTGGCCATGCTTATGGAGAAATGGAAAGCCGAAAAGAACTACAACTACATTTGCAACCAGTTCAAGTCACTGCGGCAGGATCTTACGGTGCAGCACATCAAGAATGCCTTTACAGTCAAGGTGTACGAGATCCACGCACGGATCTCGCTGGAAAAGGGGGATTTGGGTGAGTATAATCAGTGCCAGACGCAGCTCAAGGCACTGTATGCGCAAAATCTGGGCGGCAACCCAGCCGAGTTCAAGGCATACCGTATTCTCTATTTTGTGTATACGTGCAACAAGACCGACATGAACGACATGTTGGCAGAATTAACCCTCGCAGACAAAGCCCATCCCTGGATCAAACATGCTCTTGACGTTCGATCATCGCTTGCCCTTGGCAACTATCACAAGTTTTTCCGCCTGTATCTGGAAGCCCAGAACATGGGTGCTTACCTTATGGACATGTTTATTGAGCGTGAACGTCTCCACGCACTGGCTAATATTTCTCGCGGGTAAGTTTTTTTTTGGATACGATTGGGCGGTGCTTCCATTGTTATTGTTATTGTTTTTTTTGTTTTTCTTTGCTTGTTTGTAAGACATTTGATTGACCTTGTCTCAGATACGTAAATGTCTCCCTTCGTTTCCTTACTGATGAGCTTGGATTCGACAACGATGAATCATGCCGTGAATTTCTCGAAACGCATGGTGCACAGAACAGTATTGAAGACAAAGGCAACCACCAGTATCGGGTCAGGATCCGCGAAGTGGCGTCTCAAATCGAAAGCCTCCGTGCGGCGGCCTTCAGCAAAGTAGACATTAAAGGACAAATATGAGGCGAGTGGAGAGGTGCAGTGTCGTCTACGGTCCTCTTTATTTGATTGATTTGGATGCTCGAGTGCCCTGTTTGTACTAATGTTTGATTATCCTTGTCGGACATGATGGGAAAGGAGCATGGAGTGGGATGGTTGCATGGACAAAGCATAGGCGTGTGATTTAGGTTGATTGCTGGGTGTCAGTTAGTCGGAAGGCGGGGAAGCCGTTTGATGCGCTAGATGCAAGGAAGTTTCTAGACGCCTTGTCTGCTACAGCCAAAGTTTCAGGTTGCCGCCTGGTGAACCAGGTTTGTGCAGTTTGGGGTGACCTGGTACGTCATTGAGGCTAGTGGAAAACGTGGTGCCGGGAACAAGAGGGATGGACAGGGGCAGCTAGGACTGTCAAGGCATGTTTAGTTTTCCGAGCTTATGTCTCAGAGGCACTCGGGAGGGATGAACCCGGTGGTGATGGGAGTCTGCGAGGGGGCTGAGTGAAGTTTCACAGGCAGCAGGAGGGGAGAGATTGGAGTGGAGGAGAGTTGAGTTGGACAGGTGTGGCACGACATTTGGGCAGTTGGGTGGGATGCAAATGATAGGTAACTGGTATTTGGCCAGGGCTGTGGATACTTGGGTGGATGGATGGCTAGGGGGGACACGAGTTGGAGGCGCTGCGTGTCAGCCAATGACGAGGCGAGAGCGAGGATTGGGCCTGTGATTGGGCTGGGCGCACATGTCTAGTGATTGTAGACGCCGGTTGGAGAAGGTAGAGGAATGCATTAGTCGATGAAGATTTTTTTTTCCTCTCTTGATGATGAATGTGTGCGTATGTGTGTGTATTGTACTGGGGATGGTATGTATGTACTAGATGGGTATGTACATGTGTACATGTGGTTTGGTGGGGCTAGAGCAAGCCCGGCCCACCCGGGGGATCACTGTAAAGACGTTGATTAAAAGCACCGAATGTGGGTTCGCATGAGCACAGTGACGGGTTCATGCCACGACGACGCACGAGGAAGAAGCAAGGTACATGTACATAAGCACGTATGTATGTATGGGTTTGATCAGGGTCGTCGGGCCCTGGAGGGGGGCGGTGATTGGATGGAAACGCATGAATGGAGCACGGAACATGGTGGATGCGAGCGGTGGGGTGGAGGGTGACAAGAGGGCGCCGCCAGACGTTTGGCAGACAAGCGGGCGCCTGGTTTCGCACGCGCGCGGCGTTGATGCTAGAAATTTTTTTATTTTAACTAGTTGTGTTATTTTATTTTGGCGGTACACCGGGCTTGGGACTCGGTGGCGGGCTGAGTGGCGGGCGTCGAGGTGTCGTCAGTGGCTGGGTACTATGTATTATGTATACAGGGACGAGAATGTTGTGGTTGAGTTACAAGTATGACAAGTATATATATATATATGTGTGTGTGTGTGTGTGTATGTAGTAGATGGTTATCAAGCATGTACAAGTGTATACTTATAAATACATAGCACGTAGTCGGCAGGCACAGGCTGCCAAGACGGCCGCCGTGCAGGGCTGGGGTGCTTTTGCAGTGAAGGCATCCACTCATTTCCTAAACTTTTCGCTACTGCGCCTCTTTTGCGTACCTGATCTGACGACAATCACCGTGCCCGTGCCCCCTTGCCCCAGACGGTTCCCTGGTCGTCGTCTTCTTTTCGCCTCTGCTGCTCAAAGCTTCTCCCACCTATCCATTAGCCACACCACGACTCAGATCCCATCATTCCGCCGCGTACTCGCCCCCGCACACGCCCCAACCCCGGTCAACAGTCAGACAAGATCCAGCCAAGTAGCCCTGCCCGCTTCTCCTCCTCCTCCTGACTGCGCTTCTTCACGTCACTACCGCCTGCGTTCTTCTGCGCGCGCATCCCTCGCTCTCGTCGCATCCACCACCCCACGATGAAGGTATGGATGCCCCCTTTGCTTTTTCCGCCTCCGCCCCAGCCATGTCGTCAAGCCGCCCGCTCCTGTGCCTGCGCCTGCGGCCTGCACCTGCACTGACGCTGGGGCATTGGTCGAGTCAAGGCGCGCGCATCATGCTAACGGTATTCTCTAGTTCCGCAGGAGTGTCAAGAGCGAAAAGGACAGCCGCCCACACCACATCTCCATCCCCCCAAAGGATGCCATAGCCATTGTGCCTCCAAAGAAGGTACGTCCTCTTTCTCTCTCTCGCCTCGACGCTGAATGCCATGCGCAAACGACGGAGCGACAACCCAGGGTCCAGCCGACAGCAGCAGCAGCAGCAGCAGCAGCCTCAACAACACCCCCACCCTCCCTTTCTTCCCTCTTTCCCTCCTTCACCTCTCTCTCTCTATCTCTCTCTCACATACTCTCCTCCTCTCACTCTCCCTCCTGCTCGCTCGCTCGCTCTCCATCTTGGGCTCCAGTCGTTGCGCACGCAGCCGCTACACAAACCACCCTCGGGCCTTCACGTCGCTCCACGATTGCCCATTGCTCGAGGCGCTCAGTCCCGGTACCCGCTTCCCAATGCGGGCAGATGAGCGCGAAGCTAACGGCACATCTCATTTCAGGTCATAAAAGCCCTATACGATTACACGCCCACCGACACAAGCCCAAACTCGGTCTATCTTGCCTTTTCCCAGGGCGATTTCCTCCACGTTGTCGGGCGCGAGGACGACAGCGACTGGTACGAAGCTTGCAATCCCCTGCACGGCACCCGTGGCCTCGTCCCCGTCTCCTACTTTGAGGGTGTGGGCAAGACTGTGCGCGACAGTGCTGGTGCCCCCCAGCGCCTCGCGCCCCAACCCAACAACCCCACGACTCTGGCTACCAAGAGCCCATCATCACCAGCCCCCAACCCTCCGCACAGGATATCATGACGCAGCAAATGCGCATGTCTCGCTCCGGAAAGACGGGCGCCATGGTCTATGGCGTCGTCATCTACGACTTCCACGCCGAACGCCCAGACGAGCTCGAGGCAAAAGAGGGCGAGGCCATCATCGTCATTGCCCAGTCCAACCCAGAGTGGTTTGTCGCAAAGCCCATTACCAGGCTCGGCGGCCCCGGCCTGATACCCGCTTCCTTCATCGAGATCCGCGACATGACTACCGGCCAGGTTGTCACCGACACACAAGCCGCCGTCACGGCTGCTGGCGTCCCCAAGGTCGAGGAGTGGAAGAAGATGGCTGCAGACTACAAGAATGGCAGCATCCCACTCGGCAAGCTCGAAACAAACTCGGGCCAGTCACTGCAACAAGGCATGGAGCGCCTGAGCGTGCGGGGCCAAAATACCAGTCACCACAAGACTGGCTCAGTAGGTCGTGTGTACCCGCACCCCTCCCGCAACACTGACCCCGTGCAGATCTCCCACTCACGCAACGGTTCCATGACCCAGCCCCGTAATCAGAATCGCACGTCTGACAACCTCCTTGCCCCTATCAAGGCATGTGTGCCACGCTACTGCTTCGCCGATGACATTTTCTGGTTCATCATCGAGTGCCAGATGGAGGACGGCCGGCACTGGGAGCTGCAGCGTCTGTATCAGGACTTTTACGATCTGCAGATACAATTGATTGCCTCGTACCCTGTCGAAGCTGGAACAAGTGGCTCGGGAGAGCGAACGCTACCATTCATGCCTGGACCCGTTACTTATGTTACAGACAACATCTCCAACGGCCGCCGCGCCAACCTTGACGAGTACATCAAGAACCTGCTGAAGCTCGGCCCGCACATCACTCAGGGGCACCTTGTCAAGGGTTTCTTTGCCCCACGGCAGGGCGATTATGAAATCGATCCCGACGTCATCGCTGCCGAAGAATACCGTTTGTCCCAGCAATCACACCACTCATCCACTCCCTCACACGGAGCAGCGAGCCGCCAATCTTCTGCCGATCAACTACAGGCCACCACTCCGGTAACGCCTTTCTCGACTGGCTCAACCTATGCCTCGCACCACCGTGGTCAATCCACTGCCTCGCAAGCGTACACGACCAATCTCAACCCCCCGCCTATGAACCATTCTCACTCGTCCGTCTCCGCGACCGGCACTGGCACCTCGTCGGCTCTGAAAATAAAGGTCTGGTTTGATGAAAACGATTGTGTGGTCATTCGTATGCCAATTTCACTCAAGTTTGTTGATCTCTACAATAAGATTGTAGAGAGAAGGAAGCTGGAGAGACCTGGTGAGGCAGACGAGGAGTTGGTTGTCGAGTACAAGGACGAGCAAGACGACTACTTTTATCCCATTGAGAACGACGACGATCTGCAGATTGCAGTGGAGCGGAACCCCAAGTTGAAGCTCAGCGTCACGACAAGGCGATAAAGCTTATATCGTCTTTTGTTTGGACTTCTTTTATTCTTCTCGTTTTCTCTTTTTTATTCTAATTCCCCCTTCTGTTATTCTTTCTCTTCGTGTATGGTACCGGTGTCTATGCGTGGCGGTGATGGAGTTTTTTGCACTCTTCCGCATGGCCTGCTACCTTGGTCCGCGTTCTTTCTTGTTTCCTTTGATTTATTCATTTTTTTTCTTGCTTTCGGCGTTGCATAAGGGTCACATGCCTCCGGGAGCGAACCGGCGTTTGCGGAGTCTGTGGAGCAACAAGTGCATGACGGCAAGCGGGTTCCTTTCTTCAGGATCAATCTTTTGAGGGTCTGCAGTCATTTTGATTGCAACGAGAGAGGGTTTGAGAATAGATTTTATGAGGGGCAGGCTTCTGGATCAAGCAACGTGGTGGATGAGCAATGATGGGGGAAGGCGGAGGGGGAGGGGAAATGGCAAAATGCTTTGTCTATCAATATACCTGATAATTTCACTCCGCTCTCAGTACTACATACACATAAGATGTTTTTCTGGCAAATCAAGTGCAACATGGCTCAGCCGATACTAGCCATGACAGTTTAAGCATGTGGCTGGGTTAGAAGCTGGGGGTTTCGTACACTTGACCAATGAATGCGCAGAGAGGCCGACTCGGTTGCTTCTGCTCCGACGTCGGTGTTTGAAGACCGGAGAGGATTCATGTTGGGCACCGCTAAACCCCGACATATTCGTCAGCGAGCTGCTACTCTCAAATCCCTCAAGCGCTTTTATACATGACTGCTTATCTCGCACACGCTCCAGAGCCCCTCAGCATCTCGTCATCTCCCGGAGCGCCGTACGACTTGGTCAACTACGGGCGCCTTTGAGCGAACACCCTGCAACCGAAGCGTCTCAGAAGCGTCTTCACATGCAGCACAGAAAGAGAGAGTTTGTCAGTCACCGGAGGAAGCTACAATGGGGGAGGAACAAGCCAGCAGTGTGAAGGTGTCTGCGCCTACAGAAACCGGACCTCAAGCACCTGCCATCGCCATTCCCAGGCCCAAACTTCCAATGCCGAGTATGCGCGCGCCGACCAAACAAAGTCCGACATGCAGGGACACGCCTCGCGAATGGAACACGTCCAAGCTGGGCATGCGCATTGGCGCAGACATACTCTCCGCCGGCGCAGCTGGCATCCTCGTCGCTCCCATCATCACCATGATCGACAAGGGAATCATTGAGAATGCCAGTGGCAGGAACACGCTCGGCGACAGCCTCAAGCAAAGCGCCCTGCAACTCTTGACCAAGCCCCATCGCTTTCTGTCTAGCAAACCTTTTGCTCTCATCTTCAGCCTATACTTTGGCACCTACCTCACGGCCAACAGCATCGACACCGTCGCCGCAACCGTAAAGCCCACACAGTCCTGGCAGCAGCAAACAAGCGGCACCAGCAAGTTTGTTGCGACGAGCTCTGCCAACCTGGCCCTCTGCTTGTACAAGGACAACCAATTCACGCGGCTATTTGCTGCCCCGGGTTCCTCGCCCCGGCCCGTTCCACTCCCTACTTTTGCCCTCTTCACCGTCCGCGACTGCCTAACCATCTTTGCCAGTTTCAATCTTCCGCCTTTGCTGGCACCCGCCCTGGAACACCGCATGGCCGACAAGATGAAAAGCTGCGTCGGCGCTCTTAGTGTGGCCCAGTTTGTTACTCCGGCTGCTGTGCAGCTGCTCAGCACGCCCTTGCACTTGCTGGGTCTGGACCTGTACAACAGGCCTGGTGTGGCGATTACAGGCGACGACGGAAGAGCTGCAAGAGTCTTGAGGGACTGGGCCAAGAGTGCGGCTGCGAGGATTTGTCGTATTGTCCCTGCGTTTGGGGTCGGTGGCGTGGTTAATACGAAAGTAAGGAGCAATATCATGGGTAGGCTGGAGGAGTAGAAGAAGTTGAGTGTGTTCGTGGTGAAAGAGCGGTATTCATATGAGGCGTTTTTTTTGGGGGGGTTTCTTTTGGCATATAGATACGGGACTCTCATCTCTACGGCCGAATTTTGGTTTTTTGCTAGACGCATGCATCATGTAGCATAGGAGTTTGAACAGGCGTTTTCTGTTGGTTGGTTGGTACGGACGTTGTCCTTTGCATTCTTAGCATAGCAGTGTTGCTACATATGAACAAAGGACTTGCCAGATTTAATTTTCGCTGGTACTGGTGACATGTCTATCTACTTTCCTCTAGCTGTGTCGTTTGTTCTTCATCTAAAATTCCTTGGTATGGTTGATACAAGGTGTTTTTTTCAAGAATACCGTATCGTTATACTGCTCAGCTCCAGACCCTGCCAATGCAGTATACGGTACCTTTTGAGGCACGCGGTAGTCCAGGCGGAGCTGAGCCAGACACCGTCACAGCATAGTTGTATTTACACAGAAATGCTACATTGTTTTCTCAAGACACGCACAAAGTAATAGTTACAATTATTTCACGTCTCACATTGTGGTGTAGTAAATCGTGGTGAAGCTGCACGTAACTAAACTGTAGGTCTACATTAGAATTTCTTTTCGGAGTAGATAAGTTACCTTCTTCACTCAATCAATTCCTGGCGATTACCACTCGACTAATTACCTGATTGCCGGTTGTCCCCTTGATCTTCTTGGGCGCAGCCACATATTAATGCCACAATATCTACCGGCGCATCATCCTACTCTGTGTCCTAGCGCATGAAAAGACGTCTTCGAGTTACTTGGTCACTGCGATTCAATAACGACGACTGTGGTTGAAGGCGATGCTAGTTATTCACTGCTCGAGTGATTGCGTGTGGTTTCTGAGGGGTTGGATTCTATAATGTGAAGCCAAAAGGTTGAATATTCATACATATAATAGTTAAGATAGATACTGTGACACGATAAGAACCGAGCCCAAATAATCAAGGTGCTATTTGTGGATTTTGTGGACGGACATGATTCAAGACGATATGATGCATTAGATTTTACCTTCAGCAAGGTTCTCATCTACTTCGAAAAGAGATGCTATATGTATTTGGTCTGATCACGTGTTGCTCTAGTACTGTCGGAGTATATCTACCTAGAGTCCTCACCGGAGCTCTAGGTATTATATTTTACTTCCACAAGTACGATGTGTATTTCCACCACAAAGTCAAGAATTATACATGCCATTCCAGCACAGATACAGTTTCCACATGATAGTAAATACTTTCACATCCCGTTTTCCGCTATCCCCCTTCCATTTCCTGCACGTAGTACAACAAGGAAAACATGCTCTCGGCAACACAAGTAGCAAAAACAGCCAGCAGCATTCCCAATCCACTCGCCCAAGCTCAGGACATTCCCATTGGCGCCACGCACGCGCGCACGCACCCTCCTCTCCCTCTCTCACGTGTTTCCCAATCCACGTCCCACTCTACCTTTCCCAAACCGTCACCTTCCTTCCTTCCTTCCCTTCCCCACACCAACTATAGACAAGGATACCTCGCCCACGTGCTCCGCACATACCATCTGCATACATACATAGTACCTTACCCACATTATGTATGTACATGTACATATGTATGCAAAAGACAGTGCCCACACCACCCCTGCACACATCAGGACATCAGACACCGCCTCTCTCTTTTCCCTCTGCACAGACAATAAAATAATAATCAGGCGACACACGATGGATTGCGGGTAAAAAAGGGCATGGCCGCCCGCGCGTGTCGTGACATCATCGTCGATCTGCCGCTGGTCTGGATCCCGAATATCTGCCGTTCATTTCGCTTGGAGCGGGCGACCGGCATGTACATGTGTGTGTGTGTGTCTGGGGTTTGGGGGGAGGGTGGGCTTGGGCCTAGAATCCTGGGAATATTTTTCTGGTTTTTTTTTGGATAAAAAAAAGCATTTACGTATTTCCTTGGATATGGGTGTATGTATGATGCCGGTGGGAAAAAGCGAGAGAGAAAAAAAAGCAAAAAGGAAGGATGGGTAGTTTGTGCTGGTGCTAGCGATTATTGTGCAGGATGCAGTATGTATGTATTATGCAGTGGGAATATGGAAAATGGCATGTTTGGATAAAAACATCATGAGGAAAAAGACATTAATATTTCTCGTACTGTGTGCTTGTGGAATTTTACTCGATCCACCAAGCAAATACCAGATGACACGATACTACCACTACATCTATGCCTTTTCATTCCCGATGCTCGCGCTGCCACCGCCCCGTGCTTCTGCCAACAGCTGAGTGCCGACGACCTCGCCCGTCGTCTTGCGCTTGAAAATCCCAGAGATGGAGTACAAGCCCAAAAACGGCTCGTAGACGTACTCTTCCTCCCACACCTCCTCGCCCTTGAAAGTAACCGACTCGTTGAAGCCGTTGAACTTCATGTTGGTCAGGTAGTTGCCGACGACTGTGCTACCGGAAATGGTGCCAGAGTTATCTAGCGTCTGCTCGACAATGTCGCCGTTTTGAGCCAGAACACGGCGCTTGTGCGTGTTGCCTTCAAAGTTATTGACCGAGTAGAGGATGTTGTTGCGGAGATCCCATTGGTGAAAGTCAATGTCTCGTTTGGCTTGGGCTTGGGCACTGGTTCCGTTGCTGCTAGTGCTATTGCCAGTAATGCCGCCTACGATTCCGCCAACCGCATCGCCTACGTCGCCGACAATCTCGCCTATGCTGTTGCCCAGCTCGGCAATGACGGGGTTGAGATCAATGCTGTCAAGGACGTCGCCAACCATGGTGACGAGGTTACCCAGACGGGCCTCGAGGTAGACTCTGGCAGTGACGTTTTGGATGAGGAGTGAGACCTTGTCAACGGATAGGTCTACGCCCGCGTTGAACTGCAGCAACTTGAGCACCTGCGCATCCAGGTTGATTTTGGCAGTCAGGTTGTCGACGCCGATATAGATCTCGCCCACGCGCACTGAGGCGTTGAGCAGTACGTCCGGTACGGGGTCCAAGGCCGAGATGTTGGATGAAGATGTGTTTTCGGTCTCGTACAGCACAGCAGCTGGGTCGCCGCCGTCCCGGACGTTGAGTTTGTAGCCAGTGTAGCCATCAGCTGCCGATTGTGCGACTGCCAACAACGGCAGTGTAAGGAGTGTGAGACTACGAAGTACGGAGAGCATCTTGACTGATAGCTAACAAGAGCAACAAAAAAAGGAGAGACTGGCCGCAAAGAAGAATTGTCCCAACGTTGGCTGAGGAGACCAAAGATGATCGGGAGAGAGAGAGAGAGAGGGAGAGAGGGAGAGAGTGGGAAGCGAATGGCTTGCTCAACACAATCAACCAGTACAAGAAGACGAGTGGGCGAAAGCGACGGTTAACAACATCATCGCCAACGCTCGTGATGCGTAGTTAACCCGGCCAAAGCATGAGCATGCATTACGCGATCCACCCGTTTTTCCCCACCCCATACGCTAGCACCGCAGCCACGACTGAAGAAAGAAGAAAAATAAGATTAAGGAGGATCCCGGTCTCGCCCTGCGATTCGATACAGCAGGATGGGAAATCAGGATTTTGGCATGCTAGACCTGACAGCTGGGTTCCTGCATGTTTGCGCTGCGGAGATCATGCGGTTCCGCCTTGTAAGCACCCCTGTAGATGCTGCATAGGGGGGTTTTATCCGAGATTTGACTATAACGGGAAATCCTGGTATTTACCTCCACAACGCATGACAGTGCCCGCCTTTTCTTAGGCCTGGATCTTTTCGCAAACGCCATACTGGCCGTTACGTAGTTGCTTCGGGCCCGGGAAACGTTATTTGTACAGCGCTCGCTCTTTTGTCCCGCTTGTTGTTGACCTGCCGCCCTTGTTGCTGTCAATTGTCGTCCATCTCTTGCGTCAAGACTGCCAAACATGTCGTCGTCGTCGTTCTCTATCCGCTTACTGCTCGTCAGCATCTTTCTTACTTTTGCTACGCTCATTACCGCGCAAACTTCATCGGGGGTTCCCTCGACTTCCCCGCCTACGAGCAGCGGCCGTCCTTCGACCAATGGCACCACTACGCGACCTCCAGAGGTTGCACCCACAGGATCTTCTCCTCCAGATGTGCTTCTCAACGTTCCTGAACTGCACGTAGGCCGCATTGAGCTCGTCGTAGAGAAGCTGCAAGCCGATCTTAACCTCAACGCAAAAGTAGCCGACTCGTCCAGATCAATGCCGGTGTGCAAGTCGGTATCGAAAAGGTCAACATCACCATTGCCGATGTGGATGTGAACCTTGAGCTCGTAGTGCGTCTGGGCAACTTGGTCCAGATTGTAGAGCGTGTCTTTGACTCGCTGGACCTGAACCCGCTTTTGATTGGCCTGATTAGCAACGTAACGGATTTGGTTGGAGATGTTATTGGAGCTGTCGATGGCTTGGTAAGTTTTTCATGGTGCAGTAACAATAGTAAAAGAAAAAGACTAACAAATTACTCTTAGCTTGGATCCATCACGCAAAATGGAAAGACTCTCAGCTTCTTGGTCGACAACCTGGGCAACATTGTCCAGGAAGTCGTTGGAGCCGGCACAGATACCCTCTCCCAGATTGTCGGCAACTACAAGGTGAGTTTACACTCCTTACTTCTACATTCTCTCTCTCTCTCTCTCT
>JAWDHC010000238.1:0-48563 GCA_036172615.1 Curvularia verruculosa
TGGGGGTAAGGCGGAAGATTGCGGGGCGGGTGGGTCCGAGGTGCTGTTGGTGCTGGTGCTGGTGGTCGGCGCGGACGACATGACTTGGTAGTGTTTGGTGGGTTGGTGAGACATTGGCGATGTGATGTGGAACGGGGATGCGATTGCTGTTTGGCGGGAATAAGAACCGGGTGAGTGAGCGTTTTTGTTCTCCGTATTACAATGTGGGACCTGGTTATATATACCCAGGGGCGGTAAGGAAGGTAGTAATACGTGCGGACTGTACACCGGTACGTGCCGGGATTACATGCCTCCGAGTCAGATAATGCAGGCAGCTAGAACCTTATTTTGACGGTTGGTGTATTCTTCTCTATATGATCTATGTTTCTTTGCATCTTCCTGTACGTTGACTTGTGCCTCGATGTGGTGGAGATAGTTGATCCTGTGTGATGATTCTCGCATCTATATGCCACGTACGCCCCCATTCCTTCCATCTGCAGTGTTTCCTCACGGGCTCTTGAACACCTCGGGGAAGACGTTGCGTAGTTCTTGCAAACTACGAATCTGGTACTTGCTGGCGGGCACTTCGGGCGCGGGGTCGTTCTTGTCGAGCAAGTGTGCTGTCTTCCAACCTCGTTCTTCGGCCGCTTTACAGTTGATGTACGAGTCATCTAAGCATGGAATAAGCAAGCATTCCGAAAATACCACTGCTAGTCTTTTGGTCTAAACTCACCAACAAAGTAGCACTTTTCGTTTGATTTGATCCCTGCCTCAGCCATGGCCTTGTCGAACATATCAGCGTGAGGTTTGCAGGCGAACTTTTCGGATCCATAGTCACAGTACGTGATGCCCTCGAACAAATCGTCGACTTGCAGCAGTTTGACGACACGCTTGCCATGGTTGATGTAGGCGTTTGTGAAGAGCCACAGGCGGACTTTGTTGGTGTCGATATCTTCAATCAGCTTGCGCAGCTCGGGATCCGGCTTGATGACATCTTCTAGTGGTAGTGCATCGTCGACTTTACTGTTGTATTCTAGCGCATCGACTTTGTGATGGCGCACCAGACCTTCAATGGCGAGGCCATATTCACGGTAGTACCGGTAGTGCAGTTCGATAGCGTCCTCTTGCGATAGACTGAGGTGCTCTTGGAAGAATTTATCTGCGAACCGTTGAGCAAATGTAGGGAAAGTGCCAGAATATCAACCGAGAGGGAATTATAGAATCCATCTAAGTTGCCAAATTTTGTTCTATAAAAGGGCATGCTTACCTATCAGCTCAGCCATCATGCGGTGGATTTCAAGGCCTATCGAATTAGTACAAAGTATCACAATTCATATAACATGGACTACACACTCTTAGGGTATAGCTATGAGGAAGTTAGCAGGGTTCATCAAGCCTCGAGGACTAACTAACACAGTTATCAATATCGAAAAAGAAGACGGGCTTCTCGTCATTGTTTGCAACGGTTGAGTTACTGGATGACTCATGTGCAGGTTGCGACCTGTACTTCATAGTCGCCGGCGGTGCAGCTGTGTTAAATTCCATTGTTTTCGCACAGTTGATATCCAATGCTTTATTTTGTAAAGGTGTCTACTAGGTGTTGTAGCAGTAATACGATAAGCAGTAGTTTTAAAAAAGTAGTTTGGAAGAGTGCTACTAAAGTGTGTCAGATCACCGCGGACACCAGAGTTCCAGTCATAATGTAATGAACGGGAAAGTCATACCTTTTTGTAGCGCTGTCTCAGTGGCAAGTATGTAACCGTGTGTCTTGAGGAACTTTTGACGGATCAAACTCGGTGCTACCCTATACAGTCATCGAAGGCGAGTAAAGGCCTGTTTGGGACTAGCGCTTGGGGTTGGAGTTGGTGCGTGCATCACTGAAAACCACAACGCGCGCAACCCCGACTCGACTCTCATCATTCCCGCTGGCGTGTCGCTGTTCAACTCCCCCCTTTCGTCCACCCCCACCCCCAGCTTAGTTGCAGGTGTGTTGGTTGTATTTGTATAACCGCCAAAATTGCGCTCGCGTCTTGCTATTGGTATTGATTTTCTCGGCTCTTCCCCTGTTGTAATTGCAGTGCCAACTGCTTCAATGTCGTCAACAGCCACAGCGCCGTTGGCGCATCTGAACGGAACCGGCGCGGTATCTGCAGAGGTGCTTCGCGAGGCTGAATTCCTCCAGAAGATTCTGCAGATACGCGATGAGGTGTTTGCTAGCAAACATCCGCGCATCCAGCTTCCAGCCAAAGTAATAGAACAGGTTGCACCACGTCTCCCCCGAGCTGCCCTGGGCAGACCTGCGACAAACGGCACATCCACCGGACCCTCGTCTCATCTGCTTCCTCCGCGCCCAGCGTCGTCGGGGCGCCCTCCCACGTCTCCAATTCCCCCTACACCCACACAGCGACCTTTTCCGAACAAGTCTTCGTCTTCAAGCATCGACCCTATCTTGCTTACAAAGTCGGAACATCTAGTCAGGGCAGAGCAGCAACTTAAGCGCCAGCAAATAGAACGCGCTCTCAAGGACCAGTTTGACCGAAAAGGTCGCAACAACGATGCTGATGAGCGAGAAGCTCTCATCGATGTGGAGCAGTGTTTGATCAAGGCTCACCAACTGGTTCCGCCTATCTCTGGCTTACCATCTACGGCTAACAACAGCGACGGTGTCGAGTCGTTTGACGAGAATTCTTACTACTCTAGCAAGGCAGATAGCTGGTCTCCAGAGCCTGATCCAGCTGACCATAGTCATGCTGCTGTAACTCCACTGACCCCGCAAACGCAACAAACTGCCCAGCAGGTGACTGTTCACACTCGCCCAGTCGATCCCCCAGTGATTGATCTAGACGAGGAGGCTTATGAGCCTGCTGATGACATAGAAATCTATGAACCTGAACCAGCTCAAGTGCATGAGGACGGTGACGAAGAAGAGGACTATTCCCCGCCTCCAGCCGATGTTGGTCCAAGTGAGCCTGCAAGAGGCCGGGGGCGCAACCGTAACGGTGGGACAAACGGGTACGATATTGAAGTTTTTCTCTCTGTCATTATTTCAGTCTTTTGTTTCTTCAAGCATTTCTACATCACGAGACAGGTCCCCATGCCGAATACTTGCAAACTGGACTGGAACACTAATCCATTGTTGCTGACTATCAAGCGACTTGGGAAACTAGACCCCAGTCTGGGCAAGATCCTGCACAATGGATGGCCATGTCCTCGTTTCGCCTTGGGAACATCATTTTGAGGCTTATTTTTATAAGATTAGGTGGCTAATTTGTGTATAGTTCGTCGCGTCGTCAAAGCCCATCCGGCGCAGTAGCACCTGTACAGAATCCTCGAAAGAGGAGAAGAGAAGAGAGGCGAGAGCGCGAAGAGAGGAGACGCCAGCAGGCCAACAAACAAGCGCCGCAATCCCCCGAGCCTTACATCAAAGAAGAGCCGCAATCCCCGCCTCCGTTCGCACCATACTCAGATTCGCAGCCAAGTAAGCGTCGGGCGTTGCAACCTCAGCCGGATGAAATGGAGGTAGTATCTGCACAGGCAAGTCCCAGGATGCAGCCTGTCTACTATCGCGATCAGGAACCGCTGGTTCATTCTTATCGTGAGTTTGATGAGCCTTCCTCTCCTACTGTCATACGTACACCACAACGTAGAGTGCAGCGCGACGATCAAGATCTTAGGCGGGTTGCGAGTTTGCAGTTCGCCCGACGACCGTACTCTCCCAGTGGTGGGGGCGAACTGTATGCAGTGCCAGAGCCCCGTCAGATGCGTGCCGCATCGCATGCCTACGTCGAGCGCGCCGAGCTGCCACCCACGTACCGAGAAGTGTCAGCCCGCCCGTCAGCAGCACCTAGATATGTCCGTGAGCGCTCACGGTCCCCCATTCACGAGTACATGGGACATGGGCAATCGCCAATGCTCATGGCCCCGCCGCCCCGTCGTATTGTGGTGGACCAATATGGTAACAAGTACTACGCTGCGCCCGTGGATGCTCGAGAGTCAATGGCACCGCCTAGCAGACGCATAGAGGTTGACCCTTACTATGAGCGCGCTGCTACGAGAGAGCCGGCGATGCGTGCACCTGCTCGAACAGACATGTACGAGGAGGATGTGATACAGAGAATGCCACCACCACCACCTCGACGCTACGTCGAAGCATCGGAGCCGGAGATGATGGAGAGTCCGTATCGTCACAGGGAAGCGTCTCGCCGTCCAGTAGAAGTCGAGTACCGCCCTGCAGCACCGTATGAAGAGATGGGCCCACCACGAGAGTATCCGTCTGCGCGGTCATATAGCATGCGGCCCGAGGGAGTGCGGAGAGAAATACCCGAGGGCTATGTGCGTCATGAGAGCATTCAGCCATTGGGTGTGCGTGCATCGCAACAACCCCGCTTCCGCGAGGTCAGTGTGATGCAACCAGAGCCGTTTGATGAGCGACGCTACATCAGTGCGCCTCAAAGTAGGCGCTATGTCGACGAAGGGCCCATGGAGGGTGCGGCTGAGGCTTACCCTGGCGAGGCACGTCACGTGTATGCCCGATATTGAGGTTTGCCATTAGACAGTTTTGCGCTTTGGGACTAGTAGGCACGCATGTGCGTGAGCGCTTGTTGAAATGCCCATAAGATGGGTGATATTATGTATTGGATATAGCCGAGCATGCAGAAGCAGAAAGATTAGTAGTTGTACTAGTAGTAATAATGGAATGCATTGATTGCTGACATGAATTAAATTGCTTTGTCACGTGCATGTGGAATGTCAGGATATGCAAGATAAAGGGTCTCGAGGTAGAAGAGTTCGCAGAGCAGCAATATGTTTGGTAGTGAGCAGACGAGTGTTTCAGCGTGGTCGGGCGCAAGGTGACGCATGCCCGGCTGTAGGAGGCGACTAGAGGAGGCGGATTAAACCGTATGGGGCTGGTGGGCGGGCATCCGTCATGGCACAACCAGGGGGAGGGGCGCGGACGTATGTGCTCTGTAATCGGCGGGACCATGGAAGGGAGCGGGAAGAGGGTCGGGCGAGGCGAGGTGAGGAAGCGTGTGTACATGAGCGTGGATGTATGGTATGGATCAGTGGTTGTTGTACTGTAGGCACACATGGATGAGGACGCTTGGGCTGGCTCTCAGGCCCTGTTTCGTTACAGCGAGTCTGGGGCCGTGTGTTTGTCATGCAGGCGTGCTTGTTTAGCACGAAGGGGCGGCAGCGGGACAGGTCCAGAGGCGGATGCATCTCAGAGCGCGAGTCGGCAGAGCGAGATGCTGTGTGTAATGTGTGTATTATGACGGAGGCCAGAGGAGGCGAAGGTCGGGCGCCGGACTGTGGACGCAGTCGTCTATTCCTACCGGGGCAGGCCATGATGGTGTAATACGGAGCGAGTCTGAGCGCCGGGCTAGACTTGTTTAGTGGTAGATGTGCAGGCTCTCGGTCCACCACCACACAGCCCAGCTCAACAAGCAGGCGGCGTCGAGAGCAACTCACACGACCCGACACGAGGTGGAAGCCGGACAAGACAAAACAAAAGACAACAAAACAAGAGAAATGGGCGTGGCGGGCAGACGCCCAACACAACGGGCGCCATGTTTGCCGTGTCGAGAGTCGTCGTGTGGTGGTGGGCAGAGGTTGCTTTTGATGTTGGAAGCACACTGGGGCCCACCATCGCGAGTGCAGCCAATCAGCGGCCCGCACCGCCTTGCTCGACGCTCGCTCGCCCGCCAGCTGCTGCGCTCCCCATCTTCCTCGTCCTTCTTCCCTTCCTTCTCTCCCACCACCCTCCGCCCGCCAACACCCAGGGCGACCCCTCGACCACCATGCACAAACTCTCAAACTTCCCGGCCCAGGCCCGGCACGGCTGGGAGAAGATGACGCCCTCGACCGGCTTCTCCTTCTCGAGGTCCAACCACGAAATGCCCGTCACAGCTCCGATCAAACGGCCCTCGACTGCAACCTCCGCCCCGCCCGTCATACCCCCCGGCACTCAGGTCAATCTGTCCTTCAACGTGCCCTTTTCCTCCAACCTCGCCGGTCCCGACCCAGACGACATCATGTGGGCCAGCCCGGGGGCAAAGGCGCGCTGGACTCATCCGGAAGCCACGGCAGAAGGCACCCCCACGCACAAACTGCCCGTACACGCCCAAAACGTCGACAACCTGCGCACTCTGTGTCGAGAGGTGAGCGAGCAGACGGACGGACGCGTCTCTGCTGTCGTCACGTCGGCCGAGTCTAAGCCGCTACCCGGCCTGCAGCGGGGCCCGCTGCGGGCGCTCGTCACCAACGTCTGTCTGTCTGGCGAACTCGAGATTGTAAACTCGATGCGCTGCAGAATCCTCAACTCGACTCCCATTTCTCTGGTAATGCTGCCCCGTTGGAGTTTGTGCCTTTTTTTGGGGGGCCCATAGCTGACATCTTGGCATATAGCGTTCTTCTTTTGTCGACATTGATTCACAGCTCATTATCGACCCACCTACGCAGAATGTCAGAGCCGCCGTGCTTAACCAGCTCGATCTCATTGCCAAGGCGACCAAGGCCGACATCTTTTTGCTCATGCCAAAGCAGCCCGATATTGAGACGGCCAGCTTCCATGGCAACATCGATACCGGAGCCGACCCGCGTCTTCGCTGTGCCATCTATGGAGATCTCGAGACCATGGAGCACGCAAAGACACGCGTGTTGATCATGATCGACCAGATTGTGAGTGCTTCAAGCCCCACTGATGTTCGCTAGCGCTCCCATGCTAACGCGGATTTCGTCACTCACAGCTTAAGCGATGTGTCGATACCATGAAGCTTGAACTAACCATGCATACCCTGATATGCGGGCGTGGACGCAAGAACATCAAGATGATTGAGTCAGCTACAGGCACAGCCATTTACTTCCCCCCGCCGTTCCCGCGCTTGTTCGGCTATACGCCACCGGGCGCCCAACGGCGCCCCGACGACCTAGTCTATATTACGGGAGAGAACTCCGAGAACATATTGCGCGCCAAGCAACGTCTGCATGACTTGGTCATGTCGACTAAAGTCTTTGTGAAGCCCGTCATGGTCACTGACACCAAGCTTGATGCTATTCTGCTCGAACGTTTGGACAAGGTCCGAAAGATCATCGAGAATAATGGATCCTACATCCTGCTACCTCCTCTTGGAGTGCAGCGTGGTGTTGTCCGCGTACAGGGCACCGACGTCTTGCACGTTGAGCGCACTGTACGCGAGCTCATGCAACTTGTAAGTGTCTTTACGGTCAAATTTGTTTCATGCATTTACTTACCAATTATTAGGCTGGCCAGTTCTACAGTGCATCGTGGTTCATTACCCACCCTGACCCTACACAACGCCCTCCTACCCCGGCTGACGTTCGTGCCATGTTGTCCGACATCTGTATCAATTCTGGTGCTGAAGTCAGCTTCGAGAAGCTCAACTTCCACATCTACGGATCTGACGATGCCGTCCGAGCGGCTCTCATGGTGATTAGCAACATTCCGTTTGTGAAGAAGTCACAGTACAACATGAGCGTCAAGATTGAGCTTGCCAACGAGCACAAGGAGTTTGTCAGCGGCAAGAAAAACGGCAAGATCAACAAGATTATGAGCCATAGCAGTGTCCAGATTGTCTTTGATGGCTTCAATGAGTACAACTTCTACATTGTAGTCCGCGGCGCTCAGTACGAAGCCACAAAGAACGGTCTGGACCTTGTCGAGCAAGAGATGCCTGCCTCCATCTCCTTCCACGTTCCCGACCAATATCACAAGCGTATCATTGGCATCGGCGGTCAGCATATCCAGCGCATCATGAAGAAGTATTCCGTCTTCGTCAAGTTCTCCAATGCCATGGACCGTGGTGGATTCGGCAAGGAAGAGGACGACATCAAGGTCGACAATGTCATCTGTCGCACACCTGCACGTAACGCTCAGAACCTAGACCTCGTCAAGCAAGAGATTATGGACATGGTTGAGAAGGCTGACGCCGAGTTCGTCTCCGAAACCATCAATATTAATCGCTTGTACCACCGTGAGCTCATTGCTCACCTCGACAAGATCGACGAGTTGGAGAAGAAGTTCAACTGCAAGATCACTTTCCCCAGCACTGAGGAAGCCAGTGACATTGTTACTGTGTCTGGTCCTGAGTATCAGGTGCCATTCGCAGTCGATGAGTTTTTGGTAAGCCTTGTTTTTGTGATTTTTGTTTTTCTCGGCTTTTATCGTGAGTCACGATCACTAACCAGTTTCAGGGTATGGTGCCAGAATCTCACGATCTAGCTTTCCCATCAACCACTGAGCTCAGCGAGCATATCCGCTCTGCTGAATTCAAGGCCGAGATCCTCGACAAGCTCAAGACTCAGCATGAGGTTGATGCTCAGCTTCAGCAACCCCAGACCGAAACCATTGATGGCAAAGAAGAGCAGATCGAGGCCTTCCACATTGTCTTCACTCGCAACAACGCTGGTGGCCTCAAGGATGCCATTGACTTCTTGCTCAACCACCTAGTCATGCACGGACTGGATACTAACACGGTTCGTGGCGCTCTGCCGCGTCCCAAGTCCGACTCTTTTGAAGATTCTCTCCCCTTCTTCGAGTCGAAGCTTCTACAGCGTGCTGAACCTGCTGTCGACAGCACTGATTCTCCTACTCGTTCCCACTTTGGTGGTGACGACGAGCCCCGTGGCATGCTAGACCGCCTTCGCAAGCCAGGTAGCATGTCATCCTTCACGTCCATCTTCAACGGACGTAAGAACACCAATTCACCCGGGTCGCTCTTCAAGCATGCTTCTAGCAACGCTTCCAAGGCATCCCTTGCTAGTCTGGAATCCACTGGTAGCTACCGCAACCCATGGAACGACAGCGGCATTAACCTTGCAGACGATGAGCACCACACCAACGGCTGGCCCATGCCAGCCCCTCGTTTTGAGTCCAAGTTTCCTTTTGGTTCCTCTTCCGCGGCGTCTGGGGATGTGACACCCCGGTACGACCCGCGGGGCTCCGTGGACAGCGGGCGCCCTAGCACTTCTCATTCTGCATCTGGATACCCGGCCCCTATTGGGCCTCCTCGTTAAATGATACACCACAATCTCGAACCATTTATTTGATACCACTACTGTACCCCCCGGCCTTTTAACGAAGAATACCCCGCTACGCGTTCATTGTCTCTATTGTACGTGTGCGAAACGAGAAAAGAATTATACCCCCAAAACCTTCCCAATTCTAGGGCGAACTCATGTATAAGCCCTAAAACCTGGCTGGTTGTTTGTCTGTTTTATTGTCGCGTTTCTGTTTTTTCTGCTGTTTTCGTTGCTGCGTCTCTGTACGGGTCTCCGTTATTTTGTGTTGAAATGGCGTTTGTCTGTTATTTTCTTCAGTTGTGTTTCTCTGCGGATTTCGAAATGATTCCCCTCCATCCTACTACTACTACTTGCTGGAATCGGCGCAAAGAAAAGAAATATACCAATTTGCTGTTTCCTTGTGGAAAACCCAAAAAAACCAGTCGGCTTTTGTGTCCTTCGAGTGTGAGATTTCGTGATGTACATCTTGGTTCTGTTCTCAGTGGTGGGTTGATGTGATGACTGAGATTGCTGTAGAAAGTAAATGACTCAACTCACGTGTTGATTCTTGCCTTCTCTCTTTACCTTTTCACGGGTAGATGAGTACAATTCATCGTATTTAGACAGCTGCGTACAAGAGAGAGAAAAAGTTTTAGTTGATTACAACATTTGCAATCTCAGATGATGACAAGGCTTACTGATTGTATGCAAAGAACGAGTGGGAGATTGAGGAAAGGTGTAAGGTGAATGGAGAAAGTAGAAGGTAATACATATACGGACAGATAAGCATGTGTATGTGCATGTGCGCATTGATTTGTGATGTGAAAGGCAAGCAGCACATCGTACTACAACTACTTTGATGCATAACAGGGCCGATGATGTGCTGGAGAGCTGTGGAATGAATCCATGTGCCCGTTGCCCAGCGGAAATAAAAACAAGGTAACAGGGACTTTTTGAAGAACCACAGCGGTTTCTGTTGCTCCCATACCGCCCCGCCACACTATCGTTTTTTGACTTGAAATATTCACGCCGAGTCAACACCTCCATATTCCCCAGTCACAGTCAAGTCCCCTCCAAGTGCAAAACAAAAAATCGCCTTTTCAAAACACACAAAGCCGTAGCAAACTTACCGCTTGGTCTTCTTCTTGGCAGCAACGACCTTGAAGTTGCTAGAGTCCAGAGGCTGTTGCTGTTGCTGGGCTGCATTGGCGCCACCCTTCTTGGCAACTTCAGACCAGCCGCTGCTCGCAGCCTTGTTCTCGGCGGGAGATGACGTGTTGCGCTCCTCAATAATGCCTTTGTCTGCTAGCTTACGGCGGCGAAGGAACTCCTCCGCGAAGTGACGAGAGTCGAGCGTGCTAGAGGCGGAGTGAACAGACTCCGTGATGAGCTCTGCATCAGCTGGGAAGCTGAGAAGAGATGAGACAAAATCCTCGGCTGTATCGTTGTTAGCAAGGATGGCATAATATAACCAGACGTAGGTCAGACATACCATTAATGTTCTTGTTGAGGTCGTGTCGGAGCTCATTGACAGCCCACTTTCGGAATTCTTCTTCAGCATTAGGCTTTCCAGACGGTGTTCCGACAGTGGTACTGCGGGCAACAGTAGGCTTCTTAGCAAGAGAAGGCACTATAGTAGAACTGGCTGAGCGAACAGCACCGGGAACAGGTGTTGTCGTACCACCTGGGGTCTTGACCTTGCCACTTGCGCCCACTGTGGTCCATGAGCTGCTGCCAGGAGGTCCGACAGGGCCAGTGGGCAGTGTAGGGGTGCCCTTGCCTGCCAGATCAGCATATCGCTTACCAGCAGATGGCGGCGGAGCAGGTGATCCGAACCCGCTACTTGCAGCCATGTTTTGAGCAGCAGCACGTTGCTTTCGGGCTTCTTCCTCTTTCTGGATCTGTTGAAGCGTCTTCTTTGAGCTTGGAGTTGGCTGTGCAGCAACCTTACTTGCCGCAGGCTTGGTCCACACAGAAGTGTTAGCACTGGGTGTGACTGGAGAAGCACCGCTGGCCCAAGTCGAGCTGGAGGGCAAACCAGGCTGGACTGCGGGTGACTGGGTTTGAGCTTGGAGTTCTTTCTCGAATGCTTCACGACGAGCTGCAGCAGCAACAGCCTCTCGCTCTGCTGCCTTCTTCGCTTCCATCTCTTGGATTTCCCTGAGAGAGGGTCCATGTGTCGCGTTGACAGGCTCCTTTGCCCATGGTGCGATCGAGACACTGGGGGTGTCAGCAGCTGGAGTAGCTGCGCCCGAACGAGATTCAGCGTTGAGGTTCTCGGCAACGATCGGCTTCCTCTGGGCAGCAGGCGCAGGAAGAGGAGACTGAGATGGTGGTGGTGGGAATGGGAAGATTGCGGGCTCGACCTTGTTCCAAGCGGTTGGAGGCTGAGGTGATTGCTTCGCAGAGGCAGCTTTCTGTACCTGTTCAGTAAGTGACAGTGGCTCTTGTGTATTTGAAGATGGCTCCTCCTTGTTCTCAGGTTGCTGCTCCTGGGCCTCTGCATGCTCGGGTGATGTTGGCTCCGACGCTTCCTGCGACTGCTGAGCCGATGATGATGGCTTGCCAATAACACCTTCTGGTGGAGGGGCCGCCTTCGATTGTTCCAGGTCCGTCTGGACTCGCAATTCATTGAACTCGGCAAAGCGTTCAGCGAAATTGCGAGCAGCCTGTGCCTCTTCAGCACTACCTTGGCGAATCATGGCGTCATGCTCAGCTTGTTCGCGCTTCAGGCGAGCGCGGTCGCCAATCACCGAAGCAACATATTGAGCATGTGCATCGGCGTCCTGCTGTTGTCCACCGAAACCGAATTGTGGCTGATTGTTACGTCCCAGGTTGAGACGCTCCATCATAGCAGGTACGTCTTGGTCCCGACGATTGTTCATCATGTCCATACCGGGGCCAATGGGACCTAGGCCAGGTACAGGGCCAGGACCAGACCTGAAAGTACTATCTATAAGCCCAGGCACAGGCGCTCCTGGTGCGGCTCCTTGGGGAGGCGATGGCTGATATCCACCAGGTGATGTTATGCTGCCGAAGCTTGGTTGGCTGTGCAGACTGTGTGCACTGGAATGGTGGTTGAGCTGGTTGGGCAACACACCCATCTGGACTTGACGAGCAAGCGCTTGTTGCTGGGCGGCAAGGTGTTCTTTCTGGCGAGCCATAAGATATTGCTCTTCCTGCTTCCGACGTTCAAGCGCGTTCTGTTGCTCGGCGGTAAGAGTAGTACCAAAGCTTGGGAAGCTGTTTGCGAATGGAGGTTGGGCTCCTGGAGCAGCAGCAGCGTTAGGGCCAGCACCGGCCCAGGAGTTGCCAGGCTGAGTCGTAGCAGGACCATGAGGAATTCCAATTTGAGGGACTAGGAAAGGCTCACGAGAGTTGCCGATACGACGGATGAGTTGCGCCAGAGGTTCATAGTCAGGCTCTTCTGCCTTCTTAACCAGTAGCTCGGGCGAGAAAAATCCAGCCTTGTACCAATCGTGCATCTCTAGACCAGAAAACGGGCCCTGAACATTGCCTGATGGGTCACGGTAGATCCATCTCATCCTATCCGGCATGACCATCATGCGCTGCTGCGGCACTGGAGGCTGGCTAGAAGCCGGGCTTCCAACGCCTGGGGTCGAGGGCTGCGCAGTCCTGGTTGGGTTCAACGCAGCCATAGAAAGAGAGGTAGTGGCTATATTCTGAGGCTGTCCCGTTGAGCCGTGGTCATCATGATGAGCGTTAGAAAAGTCGTCGAAAAGATTGCGGTTGGCACGGAAGGGGCTGTCGGTGTCGCGAGTAGGTGCCTGGCCACCAAAGGTGTTTCTTCCAAATGTACCAGTCATGCTATGCTGGCGATCACCATGCGAAGAGCCGTCATCAGCAGGGGCTCGATTAGGGTCGTTGGATCGCATTTGCTCTTGCATCGAAGCTGGAAACAGGGATCCGAGTCTACTAGAGCGACCTACTGTTGAACCATGGGCGTGACCAAACAGCGAGCTGTTGCCCAATCCGGCCAGAGAAGGCGACTGGGCTTCACCTACGTTTCCGAAAGCACTTTCGAAAGCCCCCAGGCCACCGCGTTCGCGGGTTGGGGTGCCCAATGTATGAGATGGCCAAGCCGAGGCACCTCCCAGGCCAGGCAGACCACCACCAAGCCCAGGCAGGGTCGGGAAACCGCGATTGGGACCAACGCTCGAGGTCTGACTACGATCGCTTGCTGCAGTCTCGAATGGCACAGGCTTTCCAAGGCCTGCCAACCCACCAAAGGCATTATGGATGCTTGAGTGGACCGACTGGTCAATGTGGAAGCTGCTCATGCCAGGAAAATGGGCGTTTGGGTCGCCGGAATCGTCCGAGTCGTCATGCTGGTCCCGTGCGTGGTGCGGGCTTTGATATGGATTGGTATCCGTCGGGCTCATGGGCTCGTTGCCAGCTCCACGAAGGGGCGACTGGTCTGCAAAATTATTCTTGGTATACATGTTATCCGCAGTCATTCCGAATGCAGATAATCCAGAGTCGTCACGGTGGTCTGGGCGGTGGGGCGTTGCAAAATTACCGAAGCCTTGAGGTCGGGGCGGACTAACATCTTCGCCGCGAAGCGCAGCACTGCCCGTCGGGTGGTCATGGTCGGGGAAAGGATCTGTGTCGCTGCTCATTGGCCGATTGGTGCGGGCCTCCATCCACGACGCTTCAGTTTTGGACGGCTCACCCTCGCTAAGCTTGCCCAAGTTGTTCGTGGAGGCTTTATCTTTCGGACCGTTGCCAAAGTCCTCAACACTGGGTTTGCCCATTAGTCCTTTGAAGCGACTCTCGCCTCGCAAACTCCCGTAGCCGGGTTTTTTATCGGCTTGTGGGTTGGCGAAGCTCCCAAATGCACCAAACCCACCACCCGCTGTTGCAGACCAAGGCGACGCACCAGCACCTGGACTGAATGGCGCCGTGGTACTGCGCTTCGTAGCGCCAAAAGGACCAGCGTTGTCGCCGGCACCCTTCTCCCGATCACGCTCTTCACCCGGACGACCCTCTGCAGATTCCTTGTAATCTGTCCGACGACGTACTAGAGCAGGCGGTGGAGTGACGGCACTGCCTTCTTCTCGCGCGAATCTTGAGGTGGCGGGGGACGAGGGGAACGGATAGGCTTCGCCCGTGTCGCGACGTCGAGCGCCTGGGCGCGATGTAGTAGGCGAGGACAGACCGTAGGGTGTGCCTGGCCCCTGTGATACAGACGATTTGCGCAGTGAAAGGCCTTCTTTGGGGGTGCCGTCTTTGTTGGTGTTCTGGGTGGGGGGTTTCAGCGGCGAGTTGACCGACGAAAGGAAGATCTAAGCGAGAGAGCGCACGTTAGCCTTGGTCACTACATGGTGCAATGGGGTGGGTTTGAGAGCCTACCTCTCTCTCCTCGTCAGTCATGTCATTGAGGCTCAGCGGCAATATGCTGCCGTCCTTGTCCCAACACTGGTCGACCCCGCTTGGCGCCTCCCTGCCACCACCATCGTCTTTGCGACCCCAGGAAGCGCTCGAGGCTCCGTTGGTGGCATGAGGCTCCCATACACCCATGTACAAATCCGACAGTCCATCATTAAGATCCCCGGCCTGCTGTTGTATCCGGAACAGCTGCGTCAGTTGATCTCGTGAATACCGGCCCTCGAACGAACTACCGTTGCGACCAGGCTGTGCATGTGGAGGGACATAGACACCGGCATTCGTTGACGAGTTCTGTGGCGCAGGAGCATCTCGTGGGGCTGGTTGGCTTGTTGATCCAGACAGGCTGGTCGCGTGTGAGGGTCTGCGGAATGTTTGCGTGGCACCGTTGGTGCGTCGGGCCCTGTAGTTGGTGTGAGTACGAAACCAATTGCGAGACGACATGGTGCGGGGCGAGGGCAAGATACAAGATTGCCAGCGACTGAAAATCACGGTTGCATCGCGCCCCGGGCCAAAGAATGATGTATATGCATAAGATGTAAACGACAACAAGGGCCGACTTACCAGTCGCTGCCCGCTTCTGCGCGCGTCGAATTGGCAGTGTTTCCCGCAGCTGCCGAAGCAAAAGAAGTAGGAGCCATTGTGTGGTGGTCAGAACGTGGTAGGGGAAGCGTCTATAGAGTCGAGTTGAGAAAGTGGAGTGGAAGCCAGAAGATTTGGTGTGGGGATGATGCAGGCAACTTGTTCGAGGGAAGATGCAGTCGAGACGATGGCAGGTGAGCGGCGGTTCTGGTGCGAGACGGATAGGCAGTATGCGATGGCACAGTTTGTCGTGGTACGGGGTCGGCGTAGGGTGGAGGGGATGCAGTCGTATTGCGGCGACAAAAGAAGAGCTGCAACAGATCGGCGAACATTTGAGGTTGGCGGCAGCCGAGAGAGGCGCACGTGACTGCGCCGGTGGGGACAGTGATGTTTTCTGCCTCTTCCCCCGCCACTCAACGCGTCAACGCGTCGCGCCACGTCCATTTTTCTGCTGCTGCTCGTCATGCAACCAGTCGTCGCTGCCCCTTAGTTACGCCATGCATGTCGTACACGGGAAGTCACGCCCGGGCACGCCTTCCCCGTGACCTTGTAGGGCAAGAGCAAGGGCAGGCCCAATTAACTTTACACCCCCACCACTCCAACTACATATGCCACTCAACCACCATCTCAAAGCCATGATGTTTGTTCCTTTCTCTACCTACTTGATTTGCTTCAGTTCATTGTGCTAATCTTCTTGCTCTGAACCTTCTGCCACAGCAGAGCAGCATGCTCTGCTAAGAACAGTCCAGTCTATTACCACCAGTCAACGCAATGACTCTCGCTGTCTTTCAAGATACCTGAGCATGTGGTGTCATGTCTATTCCGACTGCAATATATCTCCAACTCGCATTTTCCTGTAGACTTTAGGCCTTCTCCACGGTTGAGGGCCGGCTATTGATGTAATTGAGTTTATTATAACTAGCAGTTCTATAAAACTGTAGACATGGGTTTATAACAACAACTTACAGCGCTAATGAATCTAGAACCGTTAGCGATTTATAAAGACAATGGTCTTAGATGACTTTCTATCGCTATTAAAGTACACTATTTTCTAGTTTCACTAGGTTGAGTAAGTGAGGTATACTAAAACCCCGCTTATAACCCATGAACATGACCACTCCCACCCCAGCACTGTGGAAACGGGTGTTTGTTACGATCACGAACGAGACACGAGGCGGCTGCGTTGTTCCACTAGTCTACCGCCAGATTGGTCAACTATGGAATGTTTCTCTTCAGGCGTTGTCGAGGCTCCAGGAACAAACGAAGCCTATCCGCGATTGAACCCCTGTTCTCTGTACAACGCATACCAAACACATGTCCCTACATGCCAGTTTCTCTCAGCCTCACTAGTTGTATGGATGATTGTCGCCCCTCCTAGCCGCTCAATAGTTTCCCGTGGTCACGGTTCGGCAGATCGGTCACGCATCAGTCCCAATAGCGAGGAAGTTTCGTTTTCATAATTGGGCAGTGCAAATAGGGCAGCGGATATTGAAGCTTGTGGTGCACTTGAGCTGATTGTACGTCAGCCACGCGAAGAAATTCCCGATAGTAGAGAGCCCAAACGGTTGTCCAATAAAGCTAAGAGTATTTCTAGTACCTGGTCCTGGTCCTGGGCGTGCTATTGCATCGGTAACTTTGACTTTTCAATCTGTGCTAAATAGTTCTGAAACCCAACCAACTCATCTTGGTGGGAATCATATCATTCGCCGTGTCCATCATGTGCTTCCTTTTCCACTATACCTATCATTGCCACCCATCTGCTTCCGAAACACTATTTCTGCGCTGCCACGCGTCCCTCTCGCAGCACAGGGAGTCTCAATCCCTCTTAGCCCAATCTTCGATTCCTGCACTGTGTCCGAGGCTACGAGAGAAAAATATCTCTTCGCCATACTGCATTATATGCTTGGCACGACGAAGCAGACATATATCGGCCCTTCAGAAGAAGGAAGAAGAAAACACCTACTAAAATTGGCTCTGCAAGCTAATCTTATTCCCGGCTGACTGTGATAATTGGTGCTAGATCGTGCATCTCTACAGGGGCACCCTGTGGACAACTGGCGCGACTCTAAAATGCCTTGACGCACCTCAATACAGTCCGCACCCACCAAAAAACAACATGAAGTATATCATTGTAAAGCTCCAAACTAAAAATGAAGGCATACCTTCTATAATAGATAGCTATATTTTTAGATTTGTTAGTAATGTAGACTTCTCTTTATGTCCAAAATCTTACTTTCTAACTAGTTATTTGCCCGCTGAACTTAATGCAATCTCACAGTCTTTAAGGCGTGCTGCCTTTGTGCAAGCTGGGGGACGCCTTGGGCAACCTTGCCTCAGCCTCCAGTAACCGTAAGCAACGCTAAATCCCTTTCAACTCACAGCGTTGCTCACATACCTACTTCAGCTAATCTGTCTTGAAGTTCATGCAGATTTTGATGAAGCTGACCTGGGCATAGCCTAGATACGTCCAAGCTCAGCATGCATGTCAGCATGCATACACAAGCATCGGCGCTTAGCCAACCAAGCTTTGCCATCGTTCTCGCGAGCTAAAACCATCGAGAATCTTAGAGATAAAGGTACAGATTACGCCTTGCCTAGTGTGCGCAAGCCCTGGTTGCTGCTTGCCTGGCCGGTTAATCTCATGGCGGTCTAGAAGATCTAGCCATTGAGAGCGCTTCAAGGGTTACACCAGACCATTAGGTCTCGGAGTATCAGTACAAACGCGGAAAGAGGCAAGAAACGCGTGCTACACTATAGCAGATCCTCCGTAAAAAAGACAGAGAGTCTGGATTCTTGGCCTGCACGACGAACCATGCACCATCTTAGCATGGGAACTACAAATCCATGAGCGTAGAATGTAGAGAGTATTTGAAGAATAGGACACTCCCATAATTTAGTGAAGTCTCGGCCAGGGAGTCTCTGCGTCTTTCATCGCCATGGCAGAAAAGGCCAATCACGACGCTGCCGTCGTTCCAGTGTCGATCAACACGTCCATCGAAGATGCAGAACCACAAGGGTTTGATGCAGCAGCCACAAAAAAGCTACTACGGAAACTAGATTGGCATCTTATCCCTTTCATGTCCCTCATCTACTTGTAAGTTTAGTATTCAGGCAGACATATTCCTCATTGTCACTCTTTCTCATATATCCCTAGGCTATGTTTCCTCGATCGCACCAACATCGGCAACGCACGTCTAGATCACCTCGAACAAGATCTCAAGCTACACGGCCTCCAATACAATGACTGTCTCGCGGTTCTTTTCCCTTTTTATATCGCCGCAGAGATCCCATCCAACATCATGATGAAACGCACTCGACCTTCAATCTGGCTCACTTTCATCATGTTTTTCTGGTCACTATCCATGATTCTGCAAGGATTTGTCAAAAACTATTCGGGTCTCATGGCTACACGAGTGTTTCTTGGCGTATTCGAAGGTGGACTCTTTCCTGGAGTGAATTATTACATCGCACAGTGGTAAGTAATGGGTGAGCCATAGAAAACTACCATGACTCTGTGCTTATTGCGTTAGGTACGTTCGTGACGAATGTGGGTTCCGAATGGCTCTCTTCTTCTCCGCAGCCACTCTCGCTGGAGCATTCGGTGGGATCCTCGCACGAGGCATTGCAGAAATGTCTGGCGTCGGCGGCCTCGCAGCTTGGAGTTGGATCTTCATATTAGAAGGGCTTCTTAGCATCTTGGTCTCCATGATAGCTTACTGGTGCATCTACGATTATCCAGCCACGCAAGTCTCACCGAAAAAATATGACCTCATATTTGCCCCTACTAACCTTCCTTTCTAGTGCCCGCTTTCTCACCTCAAAAGAACGCACTGAAGTTCAGCGACGTCTGAGCGAAGACCATGGTCATCTATCAAACGATTTCGACATGAAATACGTGTGGCAAGCCATCAAAGACTGGAAAATCTACATGTTCATGCTCATCTGCATGGCTGGCTTTTGCCCCATCTATTCTTTCGCCCTCTTCCTCCCTACCATTATTAAAAACATGGGTTACACAGCCAACGAAGCCCAACTCATGAGCGTCCCGCCGTACGTCTGCGCCTGCGTCTTCACCATTGCCGCATCGTGGTACGCCGATCGCGTCAAGAAACGAGGCGTGTTTCTAATGGGCTTCCAACTCATTGCTATCGCCGGTTTCGCCATGCTCGCTGCCACAGGTGCCCCCAGCATCCAGTATGCAGGCACTGTCCTGGCCGCCATCGGCATTTACCCGCAGATCCCGCTCGGTATGGCCTGGAACAGCGGAAATATCGGAGGCAGTCTGAAGCGGGGAACCGGAATCGCGATGCAGGTCATGGGCGGCAATTGTGGTGGTATTATTGCGTCGTATGTGTACGTTACGCGTGATGGGCCTCGCTTCATTACTGGTCACAGCATCTTGATTGGCTTTGTTAGGTGAGTTGTTTCTTTTTGCGTGCTTTTGCAAGCAAGATACATGTAACTAACGAATGTGTCAGCATGGCCTTCTTCCTTACCTTCTTCATGTCGACTTGGTTCAGTCGAGAGAACGCGCGCCGCGACAAACTCGCACTCGAAGTCGGACACCAGGAATTGACAGAGGAGCAGAAGGCACTAGAGAGGGAACTGGCGGACAATGTGCCCTGGTTCAGGTATACCACCTGAGCTGCTTCCATGCGGTTTGTAAAAGCAGAGACTAGGGGACTTCATTTGTGATGCATTAGAGTAGCCGAGACGCGAAAGCTGTACATGACAACGTTCGCATATTATTTTTTTCTCTTTTCTCTAGATAGACAATGCAAAGAAACGTTGATACCCTCTTAAGAATTCTACATCCTCTTTTGTACTCGTCACACACTCTCTCTTATTCACATAGTCGAAAACGTACTTTCACATTGCTGCTCTTCTCTTCCCATCTACCATAAACCCATCACATGCAAGGGCACGTACGCATACATATATACATATATACATATCCAAATACACGGTTAAATACATATGTACATACATGCGTACGTAAACCCCCGACCCACATCCCCCCCAGTTTTCATCTTCCATCACCCACATACACATTTCTCCCCTCCCGTCCATGCTTTTTTCCCCAGCAGTATCCACATGTGCAATCGAATTACGGCGCCCGCAAAAAAGTCCGTACTTCGGGAAAAGTACTGGGTTTCGTTCTACCAGGACCAGGGAAGTTTCCTCCTCGTCCCCGACCCAACGTGTTTCACCTGATGACGAGACTTATGCGGACCTACGTACATAGTTTAGAAACGGCACGCGCAAAGGACGCGCGGAGTAAAAGCGGAGAATTGGGGGGAAACTGGGAAAACGCTTTGGATGGACGTTTTAATTTTGAGTGGGTCTGGAAAAGAAACAGCGGGTCAGGTGGGGAGAGTCTGTGTAGGGAGCGGGTTCGTGCGTAGTAGTTTGGTGGTTGTTGACCCTTTCTTTCCTTTTTCCTTGTTGACTTCAGGTTTGTTGGTCCCCGCTTGCTGATACGCTTGTTGATCATTTCTGTTGGCGTGCGCACTTCAATCACAGTGGTTACGTGTGGGGTTGTTCCCGTTGTTTGAATCGCAAAGAATTTGGTTGTAAGAGTAATAATCTCTAATTGAACAGAACGTCATTACGTCATTATGCCATTACCAATACTTTAAAAAGCCTACTAGTTAGTTGGTACACGAATGAGAACATCTTTGGCTGGGCTTCAAACCATTCTCGTCGGTTGTGTAGGCTGCATTGCCCAGTCTGACTGATCGTCGTCATATCTCCGTTCCAGGGGCCTGCTGACCTGTGTTGGCTGCATTGTGGCCCACTCCGATGGTTCCTCGTCGTACCTTCTCTGAAACGAGCTCTCAGCACTGGGTACCAGCTCTACAGCCTCGGCCTTCTTGACCCGCCTCATTTCCTGCTCTTCCAATAGCACCTTCTTGATGGTGCGCATCTTGAGGTAGATCCAGATACCCATGGCAACGGTGATGATGAAAACAGCGGTAAACATGATCGTTTTGATCATGTCATCGTTGCTCTGTTGGAGCAGCAGGACACCCAGGTAGACGAGGAAAATTTGCTTTGGGAGCGAAAAGAAAGTTGCGACGACGAAATGCCAGAACTTGACGTCGCAGGTGGAAAAAACTGCCGTGGAGAAATGCGCCGGGATTGCGGAAAGACGGATGACGAGAACAATGAAGAAACCGCCGTCACGCGTTAGACGGGCCATGGCGCCGTAGTTTAGATTTGTGCGCTCCAGTTTGATAGCTTTGCTTCGGAACGCATATTTGAACGCATACCATGTGCCAACTGCGGTGGTCAGCTGCGGAGAATTGGGCTAAGAGCGTTGGGAGAGTCTTACCTTCACCGATGAATGTGCCTGCGGCGACAATTGCAAAACCGATCCACAGTCCATAGACGACACCGCACAGCAGCGCAATAATCTCATGGCCAAAAAGTGGTGGGAATGAAATAATGACCAAGATGACGATGGGTATTATCCATCCTGCTGGCAGGTCGCGTACCTTTTCCGACCATGGTCGTAGTTTCTGTACATTGGTTAGTCACGTGAACGGCTCCACAAGATGGAAATGCGGTGAGAAACATGCCTCGACGACTTGGTCGTGCTTGATGGTGATGATGACCGTAATGATGCCGATGATGATGAAGAGAATGTGCCATGCTAATTTCCCAGTCAACATGATGCGGCCGACGACACAACGGCGACGGCGCCGACTTACGTATGTACTTTGGTGCGAGGAAGAAGCGTTTCCAGTTGAACTTTTGGTACTCTGTCTCTTCGGGAGGACCTGCAGGCAACTTGGTCTTCTTCTTCTTCTTTGATTCAGAGGAGGGATCCATCATGCCCGACATCTCAATGTCGCTTTCCTTCTTGCGGAACCACATTAGAGGAGCTGCCACCCTGTCCGGGGGGAATTTTTGGCGAGTCAAGAGGCCAGAGGAAGGGCTGCGTCAGGAATCCGGTCCAGGCTTGGGGTGCACACGGTAGAAGTTGGCAGCGCCGGTGTTGTCGAGGAAGAAGAAATCCGGCAATAGCAACCCTTAAGGCGGGAGAGGGGGGAAGGAGACCTGTATAGGACGCAACAGTAGCTGGTGGTGGAGGTGGATGTGGCGCGCTGGAGGATAGGGGAGAAGGATCATGTATCAAGGGCCCGGGCATGAAACCGGCATAGCCACATCCGCGTAATCCACGCCTGGACCAATGGCGACGCGCCGAAACGCTGTTAGCTGAGACACTGGCGCGGGAGATCAGCGCTTGCAGACGCCCACCCAACACCTATCATGCCCTGCATCCTCGCTACCATTACTTGCATTCCAGCTGCGACCGAAATATTTAACTACAGTCTGAAGCTTTCCGTCTGTATGTAAAGGAGAACAGGCGTTGTCGTGGCCACGTTGGCGCCGCACTCGGACGTGGCGGCAGCGTTGGCGGAGCTGCATCGTGTCCGGTCCGAGGCGGTGCAGGCCGTCCCATGTCAGATTGGCTGGCTGTTTATATTTGGATCGCACCGTTGATCGCTATACGACCGTTGGGAAATGTGGATATTAAGGCGCGTCATCATCCGCCTATCGTCCTGTGAATTATCTCGAAAGCTGACAACAATCTGGCCCGGTTGGGTAGACCTTACTCAACACCATATTGGAAGAAAACTTTGCACCCGTCAGACGGCATCAACCATACCAAGATACAGTTCTGCTTAGTTTCACAGTATTACCACAAAACAGGTTACACATGATACAGGTCAAATGGAGCTTCCCGTCATACCCGTCTTGCTTGTACTTCAGCCACCATACTCACACTGTCGCGTGCACACCAAAGTGTTTCGGCTTTCGGATGGAGATATGTACTAATCTGCTGACACTCAGCCACTGTGGCCTTAGCAACGTGTTTACGTCGACAATACGAGTGGACCTAATAGTATCTCAAGAACGTCTAACTCGGACTCTGGCCTCCAAAGTCATTGTGGATATACTGGAAAAGAACTAGCTCTCGCGCCGACTTTGACCAAGACAAGCATCGATCTAATGAACTCGACAATATGTCTCCAGCCATGTCTCGAACCTCGTCAATGTACAAACATCGTCATCGTCGTACTCGTTTGGAGGTTGTATTGGTAAAAGCCATGTTTTGTCAATGCATGACATGCCCCAAGTCTAGAAAATGCATCAACCCAAACACCTCAGTATGAAGTCTTGAGGCTGTCTCACTGTATCGGATGAGCTGTCTCGCGAGGAACCACAAATTTCACAACGATCAGGTCTTTCTTTTTCATTGTTTCGAATGAAATGGCATTTGTTACAGACGACCTAGGCCTCTAGGGAACTAACCATGCAAGGTACTACTTGGCATCCAGGGTCTGAGAACGTTTGTTCTTGCAAATGTGATCAAGCTACCCAATCAAAGAATATCTGACTCAGACTGCTACGCGTAGAAGGCAAAAATCGAATATTGACGGAATTAACCTCTTATGAAGACAGTCAATACAGTCAGCGTCTTTGAGACTCCCAGAAGGTTTAGCAATGCCACTGATACTTTATCGCGTAAAATTGTCATCTCTCATAGCGGGAATATGCAAACCATATTTGAACGTAATATATACCAATACCAGTAGGTTTACATATTGAAGTTGATCACTAGCGAGCAACACCTCGGAGGCTTTTCCCCGCTATCCCTTTTGTCCAAATTTCAATAGTGTCAACAAGGAATCGTCAGGCGATGCAAACCACAAACAGTCTCGGATGTAATAATACCGCAGTGTGATCTATCTCACACTCTTGTCCCAAGACTCCGCAAAGGCACTAAACAACGCCCAGAACTTTCTGTACATTTTAGCACCCAACAGGCATTGGCATGGCTAGTCGACAATATCTAAAATCATGATATATTATCGCACACGAATATCAGGTTTCCCATACTGGCATTAATATACCACATGGCTGGAAACTTTTCCTCGTCACAACCTCTTCCATATGTTCACACAACACCACACACAGGCATACGCCTAGTAAGCACCACCACACTGCAGCCAATACGCCATTCCACTGCTTCCGACCATCGCTCTGTTTTCCAGACTCTGTAGTCTGAAATCCACGCGTGTCAGCAAGACTACGCTGGACAGCGTCCTTTTTTTTTCGCCCGTATCAATCGACACTAGCAAGCCAGGGCTCTTAAAGAGGCTTACGCTTTTCTCTATACAATTTACTCCCTATGTATACTTGTGCGTCACATGCTTATGTCAATGCAAAAGAGAGCTGACTGGACAAGCCATCGATTCAGGTAGGTGTATTTAGTTCTATCTCCTTGCCACGCGTTGTTGCTATTGCTATTCCTACACTTTATCATCATATTTCGGGTCTCTTGCATTCAGCTTCTGATCGTACTCGAGCTTCACCTCGTGCTCAATGCCATCTTCATCCACAATCAATGCATGGTTAGGCTTGATCAAGTGCCATTCCTTCTCGTCAAACGTCGTGGGTTCACTGGCAATAATGGTGTGCTTGCCCATTCTTTCAGCCTCGAGCCTCGCCTCTAGGTTCTCTATATCCTTGCTGTCCGGGTTGCCTGGGTATTTTGTATTTAGTGTGCGGCCGGCGAATTCAGACCAGTAGAGACTGGGGGGCTGTTGGGTGGCGTGGTTGCGGAAGCGAATAGCAACCATCCTCCTGCCGTCGGTAGTACAAAAGTTGAGCGAGTTTGGCGTGTTGGCGTCGCCGAGTTTAGAGTGCTGGAGCTCGAGAATGCGGATGACGGTTCTTTGCATGGCGTCTAGCATTTTCTGGATGGGATAAGACTTCTCCCAGCTCCCCTTGTCCCCACCGTCTGTCAAGAAGGTCATATACAGGGCAGCCGCATGTTCAGAGTCTGTGCTACCCATGATATTGCAGTAGGCATCAAAGGAGAGGTCGTCCGTCATGTCGCGGCGGATGCTGGAAAAGTTTGAAACGACGCCATTGTGCATGAAGACATGGCGGCCAAAAACAAACGGATGGCTATTCACCGGAGTCACGGCGCTGCCGCTAGAAGCACGGATGTGGGCAAAGACACACTGTGACTCTGTGTTTTGACAAAGAGACTTGAAGTTGAAATCGTTGATGGGTGGGGATTGCGACTTGTAGAGGGCCGGACGGGGACCGTCTACATGCTTGATGTACGAAGAAGTAGCATTAGTGTACCCTGGGTAGGTTAGTCAGTTGAACGTGGAGAAGGTGTTGATGAAGTAGTCAAGATGGAGTCTCTTGTTCGTTCAAAACATGTTGCACTTACACGCAATACCTAAGCCATCCATGTTCAAGAGAGAATTCCGCATACGCATAAGCTCATCAGGAGCGTCGTGGAGATCCCTGTCATCGTTGTGCGGAAGAAGCTTGGGCAAGTAGTGCTCAGAACACTGCTTGCTGATGCTGTTGGCGGGCGTGATGAGGACATCGGACAGGAGGCACGGTTCCGTTGGAGAGATGTAGGCGAACCAGCGACACATGATGGTAGTTTGGTCTGAAGGGTTATCTCCTTTTCGTTTTCATATATGAGTAGGTAGGGTGGATGAATCAGTGGCAAGTCAGGTTGTCAGATACAGGAAGAGGGTCAATCCTCTTGAAAAGTGCTCGTAGTTAAGATGGCTGCAAGATGGGTTGCATTGCAGGATCAAAAATGCAGGGTCTCTGACGTGTTCTCACACGGTGAGCGAGATGTGTTGCGGAGGCGCTTGCAGGCGTATCTGAGATGGTGGATAAGAAGGGACAAGAAGTGGAGAGACTTAGGAAGCGAATGCAGTTGCAGATGTATCGCTGTGACTATGCTCTGGAAGGTCAAGGCTACAATCAGAGTATGATGGGCATGCCACAATGTATGATTAAGCAAGATGTCAGTGATGCAAAGGAAAGCACCACGTGGAAGTGCGGGGCCGGCGGGAGCGGGGCATCCCGCCGATAAGAGACATGAACCAAGCTGCGTCCTAGCGTATCATGAAGCAGCAGAGTACGCCTGGAGATGCAACCATACGGACTGTCTCGTGCGAGGGATTGTCGAGTCCCTGAACATTAGTGTGTGATACATATCGGCACCGGTAGAGCACGTGGCCAAGGAATCGATCTTCAAGCGCCGCTACCAGCAGGTGAATTCGATGTGGCCGAATCCGGGTTGGTAGGACGCAAGAAACCGGTCTGGTAGATTTAGACGTGGAGGTAGTGCGGCTGGGGCACGTTAGTCTGTATGCGAGGGCGACTTTTGGCAGCTAGCTAAACTAGTCTTCATGGGGTGAGTGCTAGTCCAGTGAAGAAAGACGGCCGGCGAGCGTGGTGAGGATGTCAAGAGCAGGAGTAGTCGACACCAGGTGGAGTGGAATGTACAGGACATATGTGTTGGAGGCAGGTCAAGGCGGCCAGGAAAGAGAGCCGAGTGAGCCCTTGCTCCCGCATCACGTGATGCACTTTCCACGGGCACCAGTGACGGCAGCCCAGCCATGCCGAGGCGGACAAGGCTTGGAAGTCACATGTCGTGTGCAGTACAAGCGAAGAAACAGCTGAAGCCATAGACTGGCCGTGCACTCCTTGGCTCGGCACTTCTCAGGCATGATGCCGTCATTTGATAACTGCCTACAACACGCCAATCTCTCAACCATTGGAGCTGCGTGCAACTCGATTCAAGCTCCGGCGCCGTGTTCCTTGCTATCAGCCGAGAGTCGCTCCAGAGGCTTGCATGGTGCGGCTCCGCGTTCCCTCGCCCATGCCACGCCGTATCCGACACCCTCATTCTTCCAAAACTTGCGAGCCGCTATCAGTCTTGCAGCCGCAGTGATACACATCCCTCGCCCTCCCCACTCGCTCTCATCCACACGCACCTTGAGCCCTGGACCCAAGCAACGCCTTCGTGTGGCGGCATCGCGCACTCAGACGTTCGGGGCCTACCGACAGGCTGCCATGCACCCACTAGCACGCTTCGGAGCGCAGCGAACCCATCCATGGCCCTGTCCGCTATACTGGATTACGTTCCCTTAACAGTCGTCGTGCGGGCGCCAACATGGGCCCTGGTCGCCTGTTCCAGTGCCTGGGCTCGGCGCCGTAGCCCTCAAGGTCGCTCTGCTGATGGGGCAAAATATCAATCCATCGCCCACCCCGGATTTACACCACGACACCCACCGTCTCTAGAGTGCGCCATCTGCCACCCCGGCGAGGCGCCGGCCATGCGCCCTCCACACCACACCCTCCATACTCTCGACGAGCGGGGTTTACTGGCGCATCCAGCCCGCTGGGCTGGTCTGCGAAAACTCTGTGCCGCTTGCCGACCACCATGCCCAGAGCGCGGGTACGCGCGCTACGCCCAAGTCGGTTAGCAAATCCCAGAATCCTAGCGCCCCGCCAAACCACTTTGGACACATGGTCGTATCCAGTATCCCAGCCCTCACCACCGCGAGGGATCCACTGGCAAGGCAGTGCGGCAATCTTCTCTGTGCCGCTTCCACAGCTCTCCTCTATAAAGACCCTGCCCTTCACCCTGGGTGTCCCGGTTTGTGTTAAGCGATTTCTCCTCCATCGCCTCTACCCATCCTCCTTTCGTCCACTGCTCCTCAGTGCGACTCATTTTGTAGCGTTTGCTGCGCCCTCTCCTCCATATCCTACTCCCAACGCCATACAATAGTTGGCCCGCCTTACCCAGCCCTCTACTCCACAGCGACAACGCCCTTACAGCCCTTACAGCCCTTACAGCCCAGCTCAACCCCCATCTGAGCCCAGCCTAAGCGCCTTTTCCATTGCGACCATTGCCATCATCCCCTAGCAACATTTGCCCTTTCTGCCAAAGCGACAATCCCCTCCTCCCCTTGCAACCATGGTAGAAGAGAAGAAGTATTCGGGCGAGTTCGTCCGCGAATCCGAACCCAATGACGATATCCAACATGGCGAAGTGACCGACAATTCGGATGACTTGCAGCGTCATCTCGGAAACCGTCAAATCCAACTCATCGCCATCGGCGGCTCCATAGGTACTGCTCTGTTTGTGTCCATCGGTGGCGCCCTCAACTCGGGTGGCCCTCTCGGTATTCTGATCGCCTACGCTGGATATTCCTGCGTCATCGCCCTCGTGAACAACGCCATGGCCGAAATGGCAAGTTTCATGCCCGTTTCTGGAGGATTCATCCGCATGGCTGGACACTGGGTCGACGAAGCCCTCGGCTTCATGGCTGGCTGGAACTTCTTCTTCTACGAAGCCCTGCTGATTCCATTTGAGATAACGGCTCTTAACATTGTGCTAAAGTTTTGGAGAGATGACATTCCAGTCGCTGCTGTTTGTGCGGCAGTCATCATCCTCTACGCGTAAGACATCCTGCGTCCTTGTACGGAATCACAACTAACCATTGCACAGTGCCTGTAACATCCTGGCTGTCAAGGCCTACGGTGAAGCCGAATTTTGGCTCTCAGGAGGCAGTAAGTAACCCTCTGGCTAGCGGTGGATGCTGAAACAGAAAACTGACCGTGTCATGTAGAGGTTATCCTCATTTTGATCCTCTACTCTTTCACCTTCATTACCATGGTTGGTGGCAACCCTCAGGGCGATGCCTACGGTTTCCGCTACTGGCGCGACCCGGGCCCAATGCCCGGTGCCACATCCCTTGCTCGGTTCGAAGGATTCCTGGGTGCTCTGTGGGCTGCCTCGTTCTGTATTGTCGGCCCTGAGTACATTTCCATGGTATCTGGTGAAGCCAAGCGCCCGCGTGCCTACATCAAGACTGCCTTCAAGACCGTCTACTTCCGATTCGGTGCCTTCTTCATTCTCGGTGCTCTCTGCGTTGGTGTCGTAGTCGCCTACAACGATCCCCAGCTCGAGTCTGTTCTCAAGGCTGGCGAGAAGAGCGCTGCTGCCTCCCCCTACGTCATTGCCATGAGTAACCTCAAGATTAACGGTCTTCCTCATCTCGTCAACGCCCTCTTGATTACCAGTATCTTCTCTGCTGGTAACACATACACGTACTGCGCCACACGTAGCTTGTACTCGCTCGCCATCGAGGGCCGCGCCCCCAAGATTTTCCGCAAGTGCACCAAGAACGGTGTCCCCATCTACTGCTTCCTCGTAGTCATGATCTTCCCCTTCCTGTCTTTCCTGCAACTCTCGGACAACTCCGCCAAGGTCCTCAAGTGGCTCACCAACATCATTACCGCTGGAGGTGTCATCAACTTCATCGTCATGTGCGGTACCTACCTCGCCTTCTACAAGGCATGCAAGGTCCAAGGACTCGACCGCAAGACGCTCCCTTACTGTGGTTACTTCCAGCCTTACGGAACCTGGTTTGCGCTATGCTTCGAGATCTGCGTTGTTTTTGTCTATGGCTACACTACATTCCTGCCTGGTGCCTTCACTCTCGAGTCTTTCTTCACCTACTACACCATGGTCATTGTAGCGCCGGCTCTGTTCATCTTCTGGAAGGTTTTCAAGAAGACCAAGTGGCTAGCACCACACGAGGTTGATCTTGTTTGGGACGCCCCTCTCATTGACGCCTATGAGGCCTCTTTCATCACACCACCTGTTGGTTTCTGGACCGAGATGCTTCAGCTTGTTGGCCTGAAGCGCAACGTTCCAGTCGACAAGCGTGCTGTTTGAGGTGACTCCAGCGCCTGCTATTTTGATAGGGCACTGAAAGTCGCGCACTAAGGTATTGATATGATATTGACCTAGATGGTTAGATCGGTCTTTTCAACCTATATGTGTTGGTTACGAATTCAAATGAATACAGATACCCCTTTGCTTTTGCAGCAGCAACATACTGGCCACGTGCGATTGATGACCGGCCTCTTGCTATTCCAAATGCGACAAACAGCGAGGCTGATTTCCAACTGCGACCTAAGCGACACCGCTTCATGCATCCAATTGCGACAAACCAAAGCGACGCTGCCATGGCCACATACATACATACACGTACGACACTACCTATGCAGTAATTCGCCATGTGATCCTGACACGGTGCATGAGCCTAGCCGGGTCTAGAGCATAGCATCGATGAGTTTTCCCCCACGACACTCAGACTTTGCCACGCAGCGCCACAACAAGCCATCACTGCTGCTAGAGACTCGATCGGGACCTGTGATGCCACCAGCTTGGGTTTTGGACGGCAGTTTGTATGATCGGAAGATCGGAAAACTCGGAAGCGCCAGTCCTCGCCACACAAAGGCTACCAGAAGGCGTGAAGCTCACGCGGTGCTGCAGTCAGCCACGCCACCAGTCCTACTTCGCCCCGATTGCGCTTTTTTTTTCTCCTCAAAAACAGTTATGACTATGGACCAGTGATGGCTGGCTATCGTTATTGCACCCAAGATCACTAGGGCTTTGTAATTGGCGAAGGTCACATTGGGCGCGCACCGCCCAGAACACTGTCTCTCAAACCATCGATTTTTCAAGCTCGTTCACAGGCTGAACCGTGCGACTTCTTGGGCCGGTCAAATGCTGATAAGCATCAGTTGGCAACGGGTGGCTGGCCCCAGCGAATAGCATTTCGACCGGTGACTTCTGGTGTGGACGCTTGGTACCTGCGCCTCCACATTTTGAGCCCTGCCAAGTCCGGCCGTCCTCCAACCGCGAAGTCGCATAATGTTATCCCTCGTCGCCAACACCAGCGTCAGTGCGCGACATGTTTCCCGGTACTCGCTCTTTGCATCCTAATCCGACTATCATGTCCCGATTGTCCTTTTCATCAACCACGGCTTCCGCTCGTCGAGACGCCACAATCTCGCAGCCTTGTCGGTTCTCCTCCTGCACCAATCACCCTAGGAAACCCATACGAACCCACAGACGTCGAAATGGACTATGCTTTGCTAACAACTAGCTCTGCCGTCCCTTGCAGCCCTTTTCTCCGCATTTGATAACGCACTGCGGGTCTGGGATCCAACTTTTGTTTGCAACAGTGCGCGACGCATGGTGCGCTATCCGCACACGACCAGCAAACCACTTCCGAGGAGTTTAAGATACAGGTTGCGCTAACGTCACGTTTTCATCTAAGACGTGTTGTGAGTCTTGTGGGGAAAACGCCCCCATGCCCTTGGCTTCGTCGTCGTTGTTTATTGCTGCTACTATACGCCGGCGTAAAGGAGTTGGTAGCTTGGCAGGTCGACTTAGAGGTCAGGAACCACGCCGTGACGCGCCGCGCCGGATACCAGGACTGAGCATGGGAACAGGTAAGTGGGAACAGCCTGACTGACTGCTGGTGAGCTTCATTCACTTCTTCTACAGCCATCTTTCCGTCGGGAAAGAAGCTTGTCGGATGCTGTTCACATGTAATCTTGACGACGCCATGCTTTGATGATTGTGCATGAGCGGAAAATGGCGCACCTGCGCGTCTTATGCTGAGCCTGGTTACATGTAATTGTAGCATTGCATTGTAATACTGTAGTCCATTGTAAGTTATTAGTGATTGTCGTGATGATTAGAGATTATGTCGCAGATTACTGTAAGTGAGGTAGAATAAGCAGTCGTAATTGAACATGGTCGTTGAGAATCACACGACGTCTCCGCAAATCTCATTTGATTTATTTATTTATTTTTTCTGGCAAAAATACTTTGTTATGCACAATATACATAGGTACATGTTCCCAGGCTGTTGTAGACAGGAACACAACTGCAAGTTCACTCAAACAAGATACTGTCATCTCCTCGAGCACTCTTTGCGCCCGCCCAACACCACCTTCTCACTCATTGTACCTTGTCATCTTCAAGCCACACACAAACTTTCCCACCTCCCACTTATATATCTCTCTCTCTCGCGTCCCGCGAACCTAACAAACCTGCATGTTATCAAGCAAATAGATACGAGAACAACCGCCCAAACTTAATCTCTCTCACATTATCCGCTATCTGACCTCAACCCATCTTCGCCACACGACAATTCCCTCGAACTTACCATGTCATCTCACTACACGTACGTTTCCCCTCATAAAAACCCATGCACACCCAAAACTCAACCCCATCAGCCCTTCCCCGCCATAGAACCCCCCCTCGTTCCCCAGCCCAACACGCGCCTCTTTGAGATAAACGGACCGATTCCACACACACACACGCACACCTCTTACCTCAGCTCATCCCGCCCTAACTCCCTTGCCGCCATGTGTGAGTTTCCGCGGCGTAAGACTCGGGAACCACCTCCCACCGTCCGTAGTACATGCGTGCATGCGTTTACGTACCCCCTCCCCCAACACACACACGCATCTCCCACCCTCCCTGGGAGACTAGGCATGTTTGTGTGTTGCCGTGGAGACGTGACGTAAGAACATGTCCGAGAGAAGAAGAGGAGAGTAATAATGCCGAGTTTTAGTTGGGGGCTGGGCTGAAAGAGATAGAGTGTGTGTGTAGGGAGACGGTGGCTTGGTACTGCTTCGTTATACGCGCGTACCTATAGCGGGTGTGCGGCAGGAATCTATGGGAGGTGGGAGGGGCTAAGTGTGAGGCTTTTTTTTTGGTAAGTGTGAGGAGTTTGGTTGTGCTTGGTGTGGCTGGTAGGTAGGTGTTGGGCTGCGGGTTGTTTTCGCTGTGTTGGGGTTGGGGACCCGGGGCTTGGGCGTCGCGTGGCGCGGCGCAGAAGGTGGGTGATGGTGTGCATGGAAGGATGGAAGGAAGGAAGGAAGTAAATGTGTGTATGGTTTGTGTGACGTGCAGGGCTTTGCAGCGGGGTTTCCTGGTCCATGAAGCGGAGGATTGATGTTGGCGTTTCGGTGGCTGGGTTGAAGCACAGTATTTCACTTATTGTTCGTTCATGCGCGTGGGTTGTTTGAATGCTTTTTCGTTTGAATTCTGGACATGGTGCATATAGCATCACATCCATGCATGTATCTCATGATAGTCCATACAGCTGTCCCATCGCTTCCTGCATATCAACGTCGTTCCGTGTGATGAGCGGATTCGTATCTACAACCAATCGTCGGTAAATCTGGTACCCAAAGTGCAGCCCCAACGTGGCAAGTAGGAAGGGTATCAAGATACGTCCAAGCAGACGACCCCAAGAAATACCCTCGTTTGCCGAGTCAACACCGCTCTTATCTGTCGAGCTGGAAGAAACTGTGCTTTTGCCTTCCCTCCCACCGTCCCTTTTGTCGTCTGCTCCGCCCTCCAAAACCGTCAAGTAGGCTAGCCTTCCGAGCCACAAATGCCATCCGATCAATAGTAAAACCCCCAAAGAAGCATTCATCCAGGAGAAACGGGCATACGGTGACTCTGCTCGCCTTCCTAGGATCTCATACATCTCGTCGAAGCCTTGGACTGCACGGTGCATGGTGAGGGGAATAATAAACATTGTCGCAGCAAGTCCAATGACTTCCAGGCTGTGCATACCGAGACGCTTGATGAATGTTGATTTACGCTTGTGGACATGCCAGTTCCGTATAAAATCGTCATCCCGGGAGTGTGTTGTTGACATTGTGAGGAGCATCGTGGTGGGATGCGTAGGACTTTGGAGATCTGATATAAATAGTGCTGATGGTGATAGTTGCCGTAAATACAGCAAGCGGTCCGAAAGCGAGAGGTCCTTTTGATATTTCGGTTGTGAGTATTGTGGTGTTAGGTGGTATCCAGGGTAAACAAGTCGCGTTGATCAGTGTCGTGATTGTACCTGCAGTTACTGAGCTTCATCAGAGCTGGTCTGCCTGAATTCCCGAATGTCTTGACGTGGCGCTCTGGTTTCTGGACACAACGACAAGCTTCTCTCCAATTCATCAAGCGGGCCTTTGTTCTTGTATGGGTGTGGTGCTGACACTTTTCTTTTCGAGCCGCTTTTCACACGTAAGGCGCCCTCCCCCTTTTGTCAGTGCAAAGAACACGGTACCCTATTGCACAAAATCAATCTGAGCCTGCTGTTCCTTTGGTTATACTCCTCTTGTCACACTCGTGCTTAGTCTACCGTCTGATCGTGACCAAAAGAAAACTCCCGTCGGCACTTTCTCTCGTGAACTCACTCTCATGGAGTGTCGCATGAGCAGGTGCCAAGCCCCCGCAATTCTCACACCGCCTAACCCGTTCGGTCCTTTCTAGACCCTTGGTTTCAGTCTTGCAACAAACTTCTTTGCTTCGAGGAGCAGGATAGTAGAATACGCAAATACTTGGTCAAGGAAATAAAGCAAAGAAAGGCAAGATGACAGTCACACTCGCTGTCACGAGGTTGCGCTCTTCCGCAGTCCCCCGAGGTTGTGGGTGCCGGGCTGTGCCCCGCATTCCGCATGCTGAGCGAGTCGTGTACCGCGCCACAACAAGTTCTGATTCGCTAAATCAGTGTCATAGGGCACACAAGTGGCGGTGGTAATTAGCTGTGGGACGGAAGGATTGAGGGTAGTGATGAGAAAGGAAGGTGGGCACGTAAGAGAAATGGTCATCATGGCAATGTGGTGGAGTGTGCTGAATGGGAAATTGACACTTGCACAGTGTTGCGGTTATTCTAGTAGGAATAAAAATAGTTACACACTAATTTTGTAGCATGAGCTTTAGGACATCGGTTCTGTTTACCTAACAGCTTCTGTTTTAACTATTGTATTCGTTTTATGTTAGTCTGTGTGTACTTACAACAATCAGAACAGCTGAAAATGGTACTTCAAGTGGACTTCAGGATGGCATACACAAGCCTTCATTTGGTAGTGACGGACATTGTGTTCTGGTTGGGACAATGAAGTTGTTGGCTGTTAGCATAGTTATGGTCCGAATTTGCCTGAAAACATATCCAATTGTAACACCTCAACGATGAAAGTCATGTGATGATTCTAGTGAGCTTTTGGATTTGAGGGAAACATTCTGCAGTAGCCATATTGTGATTGTTAGATTGTATGTCTATGAGAAAGCCGAGTAAAATAAAGCACCCAGGAACTGTGTAGTATCAGTGTACAGCAATGATATGTTTACTGAGACTTGATTTGCATGCGAATCTGGAAACAACATTAAACAACACATACATTTCACTGTTGTGATTACAAGTTTATTCCATCATGTCGTATTTGACATACATTTTGAGCCACAGTGACGACACCCTCCGCGCTGACAGTTAAAAAAGGACCTACAGGCTTCATAAAAGATACAATTACTCCGCTTGGCTAAATTCCATAATACCCGATAGCTAATGGTAATAATGCTCTATGCCAACGATATTCTTGTTGTAAAAACAGCTCATCGAAAATGTGCTGTTGATTTGGAAATGCATGCAGGAGCCACGAAAACAAAATTCATAAAAAAAACCCGGGAATGCATAAGATCAAATAAGCTGATGCTATATGCCGTAGAATGGTTTTGCTTCTTTCGTGGTACCCCAACAGAGGTGATTTCGCTAGTATCAGAAGTTGTCATATTGAAGTAAAAGTGTGTTGGGTCGTAAGAGAGTTTACAAGCAGGACTATTGATACCATAAACGAAAGACTGATGGCAAGAACCATCATATAGAGGCAGTTGCTGATGAGAAAAACTTAAAAAGCCAACCAAAATGGCCATATAAAGCCTACCTATAGCCTTGGCGACCCGTAGCCTGAGAACTGAGGCTCCTCAGATTGCCGCCATTCCAATTCAGAATTCAAGTCCGTCCATTGATTGCAGCCTTGTTATAAATAGAATCGGGACTTCTCATGACAAAATTGGTATCGGTATACCGCAACGAGAGCAAGAAACTCACACGCGTTACGCAACCCATTATTTATATCGCTGTAAGTCTCAAGTATAAACTATACACGATCGAGAACAATCGTAAGTAAGTGTACTCAGCATTGGGTACGGAAACCTCAACGTGTTTCACACATGGTAGGCTCATGAATCGCTGACAGCCGTCGCATTCTAGAATATTTCTTTTTATATGGGATGCATCGATCTACCCTGTTACCGTTGTAACGACATCACTCTACCGCAGAGGCGCTGCATCAGGATAGCTGTATCGCATTGAGTACGTCACATCATCCGTTCCAGCCAGGGCCATGTGTAGCGCCTTGTGTCAGGACGAGTTATATGACAGGTTCCTAGCAGCTGAAACGAGGTACAGATGTCAGTGTCTGGTATCAAACACCCAGTCAAGGCAACACCATGGATGAAGAACCTATTGGCGATGAAAGAGTAGATGGGCACGATTTGATTCTATCATGCTATCTTCGAGATGGCTCGACGAACGTACTATCTCCTTCGTCGTCAAAGTCTTCCTCGGATGAATCTTCGTCATCATCAGGGGCTTCATAATCATCATCTGCCTCGTCCTCTTCGTCCTCTACGCGCGGTTCACTCGTAGAAGGGACATGTCTCGATCTCAGACTGCGACCGGGATTGCTGCGTTCTGCCTCGGATTTCTTCACTTTCGCTCTTACTCGGCCCTGTCTGCCTCTTCCCTCGAAGTCCAATGTCCACGAAAGCTCGAGGCCCTGCTTTCTGGTACCGGCGTTGTCGACGATCCAGCTGTATGGTGTCTTCAGTACAACTTTGGTTTTGATGGTGAAGGTGCCCCAGCCTTCCGCTTCAAACTCGTAGGGCGGGGCCCGGAGAACATGGTGACTGGGTCGAAATGTGGGATGCTATAATATGTCAGTTCTCGAAGCAAGTTATGAAACAAGCAGTAGTCCTAGTACGTGTGTGTCTTTGCTTGAATCACACATGCTTTAAATTCTCATCAGCCTCATTTGGAGCTAGTTGGAAACAGCATTACTACAACAATGCACCAGACGATAGTCTTCATATCCCATACATCCTCTCCTGACTGAAAGATAGATTGAAAATACAAAAACTTACCAGATAAATGTGCACTTCTTTAATAATCTCTGGCCTCGACATGCGGACAAAAAACGTCCACAGGTGCGCATTCGAGCTGCCAGGGTTCCGGATGAGTCTATGCTTATTTCCTATAAGTATCATAACTCCCTCGACACCATCCTGTCCAATGCGAGAGCCTCTATCAACCTCTTCTTCAACCCGCCTCTCAGCATAAGTAATAGGATACTTTGCCTCCAGCTGTCTCGCTAGAGGCTTGTCAGGTGACGCGCTCGTACGCGTCCTGCACATGGGACAGTTGGCCTCCAGGTCGTAAGATGGGTCATAATTGGGATCAAAGCCCGCGAGGTTTACGTCTAAGCTTGAGTGTTCGATTTGGTTGGTGGAAGATGCGTCGGCCCACTGGGCCATGCACGACGCACACAACAGATGGTTGCATTGGGTTCTTACAGGCGTGAAAAGGAGGAGCTGGCAAATCTGCTGAGTGTGAGCAGACTGGCATGGATGCTTTTACTGTTGCCGTAGCTCACAGGGCAGAGATCATCATGTGCAACGTGCTCTGGTGTCGTTGCGTTTGTTGCTTGGGCCATGGTAATGTTGAAGACGAGAGAGGAAGGAAACGACAACCAGGTCAAGTCATGACTGAGACTGATATTTTAAGGACGCCTTATCCCATACGGCCTTGACCGGTCTGCTACAGGCGGTGTCATGTTGTCATTGGCTGTAATACATTTCAGGCACCACTCTTGCCCCACAGAACACCGTAACACAATTTAGTTTGCACGTGACGGCGTGTCACTATGAAGCAGCTGGCTTACAAGAGTCGAATAGGTATTTTAAGATGTATATATTAATTGAATAAAACCCTAACATACGTGCCCTCACCTATACCCGTTGTCATGGCCCCATGGCATGGCATCTGGTCCTAGTCCCATAGCCTCTTTCTGTTCCATTTGTTTCTGAAGCTCCGCCTCCCTTTTTACCTGTTGCAGATATCGCAGTCGCTCTTGTCTTGCCTTCGCTTTCAGCTCTCCGAACGGGTCAAAGCGATCGCTCTCTGGATTCTTGAAAGGATTCTCTCTCCAGCTGCCCCGGTCCGTCAGTGTTGTACTCCTTGGCCTGTTGTTGAGCATGTCGTAGGCTTTGTTGCGCTGGGGGTCTTCAAAGGGGTTCGGGGTTGGAGGTGGAATTTGAGAGTTGTTGCGGGTTGTCGACACGGTTTCTGGACGCGAGTACGGACCGGGACCGAAAAGGGTGTTACTACGATCCGTCGAGCGAGTCAGATGGCCGTCTGCTCCACCATTGCTGGCACCTTGGAGACGCGCGAAGATTGAAGCTGCAGTACCGGTGTGTGCAGTCTCTGGAACCCGGAGACCCTGAGCTGTGGACGAGTCATACTTCTCGTCTGGTAGCGGCACATGATCCATATAACTCTTTGCTTTGCGACGCTTGATGAAAATCACTGCAGCGATGAGAAGGGTCAAAGCGCCTATTTAACCGTTAGAAATGATTGAGCATTGTATGGAATGCGTGTCAATAACGAACCAAGTATACCCAGCACAATTGCCGCAGCCATAGCCGGTTTAGTCATTATCGGTGCTTCTGGTTTGAGTTCCATTTCCGCACCGGCGGTCTCCCCTGATAATCCCGCTGCCGCAGTCGACAAAGGTGGCGGCGGAGGTGGAGGTAGCGATACGGAAGCCGTTGGAGAAGTCTGCTTTTGTCTATCGCTTTGACCCCTACTTTCAGGGCTAGAGGTTGTGGAGGGAAGGCTCTTTGTTGTTAACGTAGTACCTGTGGTCAGAGGTATAGCCACAACAGCTGATGCCGAGGTGAACTGGAACGATGGTAGAGATGGTGATGCGGTACTGCTTTCAGACGATAGAAGGGGTGCGCTTGTCGAATCGGGGCCGAGGGTTTGGATAGGTTGGGACAGTGAACTGCTTTCTGATGGTGATGGCAGCTCGTCGTCGTCAGAATCTGAATCGTCGCCTTCCGATAGTTCGCCAACTGTCGAAGGGCTACTGAATGGCGAGTCTGGACTCTCGGGTCCTTCCTCTTCCTCTTCTTCCTCCTCCTCCTCACCGGGAATGGGCATCGTGTTCGCAGGTCCATCTTGACGGCGTGCGAGCCTGGGGTAGATTTTGACTGGTGATGGCCTTAGAAGTTGATAGCGAGCCATGATAGAAGTAATAAACAAGTATTAGATAAAGTTACACACACGCCAAGAGGCTGATAGTGCGAATAAAGCAAGAATATAGCAACAATGAATGTCTCCAGGACTATGAACCGAAAAGAATGGATCCGTTCAACGGAGAGGTCGAAAAGAACGTCTGACTTCCTCAGTGACAACGTCAACCCACGGCAATCGAGGTGAGAAGAGGGAGGGAGAGTAAAGCAGTGGAACCTGGAGACGCCAATGCTTTGAATGGAGCATGACGGCTTGGGGCCGGCTTGTCAGGGTCATTTAGTCTCAGTCGCACAACGTCTCCAGTTGGCGATTGAGTGGAGCTGCTTGGCATTGTTTTCATCCCCAGCGCTGCTGAGAAAATACGATAGAAACGGCAGTTCTCTCATTGGGCTAGGTTGGCTGTCCTTGAAACTAAGGCTCAATGACGCCCAGTAACCTGCAACATTCGATCGACAGGCGAATGAGAGGAATCATCTAGCTGGACAATGCTAAGACATGTATTAACTGGGGCATGAGGCTTCTTTGAGTTCTGTGGTTGGGCACGGGGAACACTTGAGACGGCTTGGCGGTTTGAACGTTCCATGATGTAGCGCCTTGTGCTTCAGCACACCCATACGCGCGGCGGTATCGCATGGGCTTCCAGGATATGGCGCTTACTGCTGTTGGAATAGGGTACAAGCTAGTGCTGTCAGTCTCGTTGACAGAATGGATGGCGCCTCGTAGATGCGGTGGAAGATCTATAGAACAGACTCCTAGGCTCTATGCAACTGGTCTCATTGGCCGAAATCTATCACAGAACAAGCCTGAATAATGGTTAGCCGAGTTCTCCGGGATACTTCATGCACATATGCCAGTACGCAGGCGCCTTTGCAGACAATGTGTTGCACCTGTAAACCTGGGGCAGAGGTGGAGAAAGGAGGCGCTACTGCGAACAGGTGTGGCGCGCAGACCCCGGATGGAGTGGAGCCTCAGCATGCTCAGGCCGACGGGCCACCAATTTGCCGCATCAACAACGTTCCGCATCCGTACGAATTCCTACAATACTAGGGGAACTGTCGCGTACTCCCTTGAGGTTTCTGATGCATGGTCTTACCGGTTGTGGGATTGTGGCATTACTTACAGATAAGACAGTAATCACGGATTCTCGCTTCCCGGATACAAAAGTGACTAAAGCAGCGTGTGATGAAGCTACAACTATACTGGGAAACACAAAGTATGTTACAAACCGTATCATCCTTTTAGTTATGAGAAATATGGAGTGAAGATTGAAAACAAATGCAAAAAACCATAAGCCAGTTCTACATGGGTATGGCTCGATCCATACTTTGGCCCAAACACATCTCATAATACATCCCCCTCTTCGCAAGCAAGTCTTGGTGGGTTCCACACTCTACGATCCTTCCCTTGGCGAACACAAAGATCGCGTCTGCATCCTTTATGGTACTGAGACGATGTGCCACTGCAATGGTTGTACGTCCACTCTGCGCTTCCTCAAGCGCTGACTGGACCACTCGCTCAGATTCGGTGTCAAGCGCGGATGTAGCTTCGTCAAGTAAAAGTAGACGTGGTTCCCGTATCAATGCCCGGGCTATCGCAATGCGTTGGCGTTGCCCTCCTGATAGCTGCGTGCCTCTACTGCCACACATGGTCGCGAAACTGTTAGGTAGGGACGTGATAAAATCAAAAATGTTGGCTTGTTTAGCCACATTCTCAACTTGCGCATCGGTGACATCAGTCTCCATGCCCATGGCTATGTTGTCACGAACCGAGCCTTGGTACAAGACAGGTTCTTGCTGGACAAGCGAAACACTACGACGATATTTGCGGGGACAGAGTTTCGCCAAGGACAGATTGTCGCAAGTTATCCGTCCTGTAACAGGATCGTAAAATCTCTCAAGAAGAGATATCATTGTCGATTTCCCACAGCCAGACGCACCCACAAACGCGATGAATTTGCCCGGCCGTACGTCAACGTCAACACCTTCCAGGACTTTGGCATATGGCCGAGACTCATACGCAAATGCAACATCCTGTACTTCAATGTGTGCCGGGTCTTTGTCCTTTTCGTTGGCGAATGGTGGTTTAGAAGCGTCTTCCTCCACAGCCGGTGTTAATCTTCGCAGCCAAAAAACATAGTTTGCCGCGGTAGCCGCTTTGGTCAGACTGGTTGTGTACAAGAAGAATCCTGCGGCTGCTTCTCCAGAAAAGATCACGCCGATAAAAACAGTGAAGAATTGAGTGGTGTTGTACTCACTGGTACTAATGAGGCGACCACCATACCAAAAGCCCTATGTCTTTGTCAATTGTGTTTGTTTGAACATAAGTGCACAAGATAATACATACCAGAGCCATGGCCAGAAACGAAATAGATTGCGACAATGAATACCAGAACATGGTCCATACTAGAGCCTTCATGCCGTCTCCTGCGACGTGGCGCAAACAGTCCTCATATCGTGAAATGATGTGTCGCTCAAGCGCGAGACTCGAAACTGTGCGAATGGCGGATACAGCTTCAGAAGCGAGAGCAGCACTGCTAGCAAATCGCTTTCCAGTGAGCTCTTCGAGCTTGAACTCAAGCCGGATCCTAAGATAACCAGCTAATATAATGGGTGGTAGGGCTGAAGGCATACAAAGTTAGCATGATTTCTCGATTGGTTAGAAGATACTTGCCTCCGAAAACTACCACGAGGCCTAGCTTCCATCCAACGGCAATGGCAAGAATGGAGCTGGACACAACATTGACGATGTTGATGAAGATGAGCATCAAGTTAAAGCCCATGAGATCGCGCAGATGGTCTGGATATGCCGAGATATTGGAAACAAGTGCACCGGTAGCATTGATATGGTTGTCGAAGAAGGCCATGTCTTGCTTGAGGATCAGATCAAATATTTCGCGTCGGTATTTTCTTGCCACTACTTGTGCGACGATGTTGCTCGTCCAGCCAACAGCAGCGTAAACAGCCAGATTGCCGAGAGCAACGATGAAAAACATGAGAGACCAGAAATCACCCTGGGATACAGCTCGCTCAGAAGGCAGCTCGAAGGCTCTGATGACGCGCGAGAATAGTATGGCTTGAGCAGGGAATGTCGCTCCCCCTGCGAGAACGGCGATTAGTAAAACAAGGAAGCATTTCCAGAGCTCACCCTGTTCCTTGAGAACCAGGAAGCTGCACTTCACCAAATTGTAGTTGATTCCATCTTTCGTCGATTGGTTTACCTCGTGATTCGTACCGGATGCTTGGGTCTGGGTACGCACTAGATCAACCTTCTCTGCAGTTTCATCTTGCTCTAGTTGTTCTTCGTGTGGTGTCTGGCCAAGATCTTGAGCTCTGACGAGGCGAGTGTACGCCCCGTCTTGTGCCAGAAGCTCTTCATGCGAACCTTGTTCCACAACAGCGCCACTAGCCATGACAACAATATTGTCTGCATTACGGATGGTCGAGAGCTTGTGTGCTATGACGATTGTAGTACGACCTTCAGAGATGCGTTCCAAGGCTTGCTGCACAATCTTCTCGGCTTTTGGGTCCAGGGCGCTGGTGGCCTCGTCTAGCAACAGAACAGTTGGCTCTGAAACTATACTCCGTGCAATTGCTATTCGTTGCTTTTGACCACCAGAAAGGTTTGTCGCACGCTCACCAAGCTGGGTATCGTAGCCCTGTAGGATGTTAGTATTGCTCTTTCGTGCACGACACAAAGACAAAAGAACTTGCCTTGGGTAGTCTTTCAATAAATTCTTCAGCATAAGCATCTCTGCAGGCTTTCTTCACCAACTCTCGCTGCTCACTCTCAGGCAGATTGCCTTTGTCGGTCCCAAAAAGGCCGAACGCGACGTTTTCGTATACTGTCCCAGAGAATAAAACGGGTTCTTGCTGAACAAGTCGGACTTTTGTCCGGAGCCATGTTAGGTTTAACTCTCTGATATCTGTGCCATCAAGGGTTATCATGCCGCTGGCCTGATCGTACCAACGTTCAATCAAACCAATGATAGTAGATTTGCCGCTTCCTGAGGCTCCAACTAGAGCAGTGGTTTTACCCGCAGGGGCTGATACAGTCAAGTTCTTCAGCACCGTGATATCAGGCCTTGCTGGATAAGCAAAACTGACATCCTGGATTTCGATAACACCCTTGCAGATGGCAGGGACTTTGCCATCCTCGCTCAACGGATCTATCTCAGACTTACGATCGATGGTTTTAAACAATTCATCTGCAGATGAGGATGCCTTCGTCAACGCTATAATCTGAGGGGCTATTGTGGTCATTGCGGTGGCTGCCACGATCACGGCCAAGATGACGGTAAGCACGTCACCTGTAGATACGTCAGTAATTTTCGCCTCGAACCATCAATTCTCCACCTTCATTTGGGAGAAACATTGACATACCACTTTCTTTGATCTCTCCTCTAGCATACATTCGAATACCTTGCCAGAAAGCCAATCCATAACCGCAGTAAACGCAGAAGAATTCAGTAGAAAACAAGACAGCATAATTGGGTGATTTCTTCATGCCTACATCCATTGCTTCGACCAGAATCTTATCGTACTTGCTCGATAACAAAGGATGTAGCCAAAAGGCATGAACGGTGCGTATGGTTGAGAAGACTTCTTCTACAAGTTGTCCACCTCTTGAATAGATTGGTAGCAGCTGGTTCTCGTTCTTTGTATCGATGGTTATACAGATGCTGACTACGATTAGGATGGTGGGTACAATGCTGATTGTAATCAAGGTGAGCTTCCATTGTACGACGAAGGCGATAATGAAAGCTGACACGAATGTTGATACACCCTGGATTGTGAGTGTGAGTTTTTCGGAGATGCCATTGTTGACATTATTCCCATTGCTAGTCGCTTGCGATGTGACAGAGGCAGCTTCCTCTGAATCAAAGTACGAAATGTTCTGTCGAAGAACATGATTGATGAAGTCTGAGCGCAAGGCCTTGGTGGTGCGTATGGCGGCTATTGATACGAAAGTCTAGTGACATGAACGTTGGAATGCCCAGGTACAGAGTTCTCAGTGGATTGTACATACGGAGTGAATGTATACGAGCGCGAATTTTGCGATGAAGAGATACACAAAGTATAGAGTGTATTTGTTCACTTCAGATCGATACTTTGCTGGGGCAATGAGACCTGTAGAAAATCCAGTAAATGTGGTAACAAATCTGTAATGTCAACAAAGCTCTCCATGCTGGTGTACTGTAGTGTACTGACTTCCCAAAAATTAGATCCCTGGTGTAAATGTTAGTGTTTGTGCTATCAGGTAGCATGAGTCTGCCTACATGAGGGGGAGTAATGTTCCAGCGGCGATGGCTGCAACAAACGCGATGATGTTCAGAACCCAACCGGTGCGATCTGTATAGCGAAAGACACGCTCCAAAAAAGGTCAATAACAAGTTCGATATTGATATCCCTGGTCTCCGGGCTTACCACATAGCCGCCCATGCCACCGCTCTTAGGCGCCTGCGATGATTTAGCATCGCTTCCATGGTCGGACAGCGTAGTTTCCTTGACATCCCCAGAAATTTGCGTGTCAGATTCAACTGGCTGAGCCTGATGATTCTCTGGCGGCATGATTGCAAAAAGAGCTGGCGTAGTTGAACAGCTCAGTAGCTGATGGCTGAACAGTTTGGACAAATTCAGCCAAATAAATGTATCAAATACGGAGCCCGCGACTTAGATGTCCGCAGCCAAGAGGCTAGATCAAAAGGGCTGACTGAATTTCTGATCATCCCATCGAAATTCACGTAAAGGGCGGCACGGGCTTGATCCGAGTCCTCGACGAGCTTGCAAGCCCATAGCCAGGCAGCAGCATCTTGGCAGAATCACGTGCCCCATGTTGCTTCGATCGCGTACGCGTCGTGTTGTCTCGTAATGGACTGCAAGTAAAGTTCAACACACTCTAGTTGCACTGTCTTATGTTCTTGGCTAAATACTAGTCTACCGGAGAGAAATCGATTGCTGTCTTGGATTTATATGATTCTCGTCAACAGTAATGACATCGTTGACGGAGTCCCCTGAGCTCGGAGTCCGAGAAGCCCGACAATCCCGTCAGTCTAACCCCTCGCATTACTACAGCTACTCTCGCACTCCACGGGCAGCGACAACGCGGCACTAATCGAGCCCACAACCGACGCCATGGAAGACGAGGACATGGATGGGTCGCCCGATGGGGGCATGTCTAAGCGTGCGGTAAGTTGGCAGCCCCAGAGCTTGGCTTGAGGCCTGCTTATAGTGATCCACCCGTTGACGATCCACAAAACAGTGTGATAGCTGCCGCACGCGTAAGATACGGTGCGACCGAGCTGTACCGTGTTCGAACTGTAAAGCGAGCAAATTAGGTATGGGATGCTGTCTTTGCTATGCATACAACAGGCTATTACTAAGAAATACAGCTTGTAAAACAACCGCTCCTCAGCAGAAAGCTCAGCGGCAAAGGGTGCACATCTCTGAAGAATAGTACGTGTTTCAACCTGTCAATAATTTTGATTGGCTGCAGTTGCGAATATGCAGCCCTGTAAACATGGCTTCGCAAAAGCAAACCGAAGAAACCGAGCGATGATTCCTATTTGGCGCCCAGTTACAAAGGATGACCAATAATGTGGATGCTGACCTGTTACAGCGAGAAGAAGATTGACCGAATTGAAGACCGTCTAGCAGGAATCGAATATGTCCTCGCCAATCTTTCATCAAAACTCGGCAATCTGGATCTTTCTAAAGATACACATGAATCCAGCAGCCAGTCTCGTTCCAGCCGAGTTGGTCGAAGTCCAGGGAGCGGTTTGCAAGAGGCTCCTACCCCTGCACCGTTCGAAGGTGAAAGCTCAATCAACATTCAATCGGTCTATGCTCGTGAGATGCTAGCTCAGGTGATTGATAGCACACCATCAATTGGCCAAAACGAGGAAGTCAAGACAGCACTCACAGCCCTTTCTGAAATGGTATCGCAGCCGAGCCAGACTCTGGCTCCAAGCAGCCGCTTGATCAACCGCTCCCTTTCCGAAGTGGACCCTGCAAGGCTTGAACAGCCTCCATGGACCGAGGTGTGCAAGGCTCTGGATGCAGCTATGAGTTGAGTTTCCATACGCCATGTTACGTGCGCGCCACTGACTTACCAGGTTATCCAACCATGGCATTTGCCGTCGTGTTTCCCTTCCTCAAAATGCCAAACCTTAGGGAAATCTTCTACGATGCATACCACAACCCTGGAACGTGTACCGCTGCCCGACGGGTTCTCACTTATGGCATCTTATACAATATTTTTGGCGAATTCCTGGCATTCACCCCCGCGGGTATAGAAACCAGCCAATACGCTAGCTACGCAACAATATGCAAACGGCAATCGGAGGTAGCACTAAGTCAACTTGACCTGTTCATGCTAGCAAGCTACGAGAACATCATGGCCTTGGTGCTTGGATCAGCACAGGCAATCGCGATGTGCAAGCCGTCCCTTTGCTGGGTCCTGATATCATGTGCAGCCGGTTTGTGTATAAGCCTAGGATACCATCGCATCAACACTATGATCCATGATACCCCTGAAGAGAAACAGTCAAAGATCTACATCTTTTGGATGATATACATGTTCGACAAGACGTTATCACTACGACTGGGCCGGTCCAGCATCCTGCAGGACTGGGATATATCCTTACCTTTCGTACACGAGCACGTTCCCGACAAATCAGCTGCCAGACAAACTCAAATGCTGTCCTACTGGGTCAAGGTTGCGAGGATCCAGGGATTGACATACGAGAAATTATTCTGTCCCGCCTCCTTCCTGAAGTCCACCGAGGAGCGCATGGCTACTGCGATAGATCTGATTAATGGTATGAACCAAGCGTGGTATGAACGTGACGATGTGAAAACCTTCCGTCGTGCAACCCTTGGCAAAAACATCAACGGCTCGACACAACAGTCGCCTGGAATAGGCCCCAACCCTAATGACACCCCACTGCCGTCTCAAATAAAGCAATACATGCAGCCCTCACTAAAAAAAGACACAGAATCCAGCCAATACCTCAGATGTATGTTACGGAACTCGTTTAGGCATGACCTGTTAGGCTAACTGTGCAAGGTGCATACGATCGCGTTGAAGACATCTTCTTTCATTCCGACGTCGTCTCACACTACTCCACATGTGCGCTCATACAGCGCTCTGTGAGCCCAGGTAATATGACGTTCAACAAAGATTGTCTTGAATCATCGCGAGCAGCTTTGGAGGCTCATCAAAGGGCTTCTATGCAGTTCAACAAGAAAGGCCAAGAGGAACTCTGGTCAGGATATGTGCACTGGTCCGTTCTACAGGCACCGTTTACACCGTACGCTAGTTTAGTCATATTCCTTGATTTTTCGAGCTAAATGAAGCAGGTTTATCGTCATCTTTTGCAACGCTATTCAAAAGACAGACACATCTGATGTAAGCGCCGATCTGCAATCCCTCTCAGAGTTTGTCACTAGTCTCGAGTCCTGTCGTACTATCTCTGAAGGGGCAGACAAGCTTTATAGGATGTGTCATCTTTTCTTGCGGGTTGCAAGGCTTTACGTGATGGCGAAGACACAAGATGCCGCCTTGCGATCACAAAACTTTACACAAAGCAGTCAGGCCGGCTACTACACTACTGCAGACGCCGCACAGCTCGATCTCACCGCCATGTCGCAATTTGATCCGTATCTCAGTGCTCTCGGATTACTACCCAACTCGACGTGGCCGGCAGCTGATTACAATATGAATACCGGTGATCCAGGTGGCATGCAAACCTTTCCGCAAGACCAAGCAACCGGAAATAACACAAACCTAGGTCAGATGGACCTTGGATTTGGTCCATCAGGCGTAAACCACAATGCTATGCAGGATTGGTTCTCTGGCTCTATATACCTGATGAACCTAATGGAGCCGGGGGATGATCTCCAGATGCCGGATCTGGATTTGTGAAAAAAAAATCGTCAAACTATGAAAAGGGAATATTGGCGTCCTGGGCATCTCCAGGCAAATCGCTTATGATTTTACGAATTGTTTCAGAATAAGGCGTTTTGGAACGAGAGCTATAACACAGATAATCTATCAATACCCAACTCTCGGTTTACGTTTCCGGAGACGTTCTGTGTTTAGTGACGCCAATTCGCTACAAATTCTCTTCCCAATATCATCGTATGTCCCAGGGTGTCAAACTCTCAAAATGCACTGCAGGGTAACGCTTCTAATCACAATACAAAAATATTTACTTTAGAAGCTGACAACGCACCCACTAGATTAGCACTTAAACCTACAGAAACACATCAGTCTAGCACGCATGTCGATCAACAGCTTCATTCGCTTCTATGTATTAACCTTGCTACAGTCCATCTACAAAGGTACGATCGCCTTTGGTAAAAACACAATTTCAAAATAAGGAAACTCCAATCCGGAACAAGCCATCATCAAATGTTTGCCTTGGTGAGAGCAGTATTGACACCCAAGTCGCTTTCTTGGCAGTAGGGCATGTGAAGGTTGTCTCACTGGGAGATGAACTCTCTTCCACAGCTACCACTTGTGTCGAATACCAGAAGGTCAGCGGAATCGCTTAGTTGCCAGCCTTCTTACCCTTGCCCTTGGCGCCATTTTGGTGGTGAGGAGCACGAGCCACAAGGTCTTCCGCATCCTCCTCGACATCACGAGCGTTGTTCTTGCCCTTGCCCTTGCCCTTAGCACCGTTCTGGTGATGGGGATCACGAGCTT
>JAWDHC010000239.1:0-47894 GCA_036172615.1 Curvularia verruculosa
GTACAATTGATCGAACGGGGAATTCTGTTTTCAGTTTCCTATGGTCGTATGTACTCAACATGCAAAATGTTTAAAAATATACTATGCAGATATCGAACTGGGCAAATCGTGGACGGGTACTTGTGTCGGTGGCTCTTTCTATATCCTTTCCACACCTCACCACAGACCACTCACAAGTCAGAGCGGCTCCAGAGTCAATGGCGATATCCAAGTTGTGTTACAAATCATGATCATAAGAAGAAGTGCAGCCGCGTTTGCATACTCCAATATTGCCTACCAGTATTAGCATTGATTGGCCCTGTTCCATGCACCAGGCTGCAGCCTTCTGGCCACGCGCACGCCGCATCCGAGAGTGCATGCGTATTCACACCGGCCGGAGCTGCATACATGAGCATCGTCTTCCCCAGTTTTGACGCACAATCCAATCCAACCCTATCTAACACTACCTAACCCGCCAAACCGGTGCATTTGCAACAACCGCGCTCGCCGCGACAGACAGCCCCGGCCACTTTGTCGAGCTCACACCCCCACCGTTCGTCTCCACCCCAGCCGCTAAACCGATCACTTGCGTCCTGCCGGAGCCGCTGCTCAACTTTTGATAGGCAGGCTTCGTCGGCCCGATCTGCTTCCGGGCGGGCGCTTCACGCGCAGGCCCTCCTAGTGCACGCCCGTGGGCAGGAAGGCTTGCATTGGCAGTTGGTGTGGACGAACTATTCACGCTTTATCCGCGAACAAGTTTGCAGCAACCCGTCTCAACCATGTCTGTCAAGTCAGTACTCCTCTCCTCGCTTCCTCTGCCCTCTCCTGCTCCCCTCTGCTGGCCCTCTCCCCGTCTTGCTGTTGTTGCAACTGCTGCTGCTGCATGCCCCTCTTTCCCCACGGCCTCATTTGCAGTTTGGAACAGCGTATACCCCAGCCAACACAGGACGCATTGCAGCACGGTGCCATGGGCTTCAGATCCGAGAAGACGGAGAAAGCTATGAAGAAGACAAAATCTAACCGCAAATCCAGTTGGGTAATGCTCGCTGAGAATGGCGGCTACACTCCGCTGCCGGGCGAGCAGACGCTGTATCAGTCCCCTCCTCGCACCACGCTATCCTTACAGACCAGCAACCGACTCCCTCCGAGCGATTCGTATTCACAGCAATGCAAGTCGGGCGTTGTCTTCCTCACCAACCGACGAGTACGATATATCCTTCCGCGCCAAGCCAGTACAGCCTTGTCAAGTCGACCAGAAGCGCTAACTCTCATGATAGATCATCTACCTGCCCATGTCCCCAACACCACAGCTGCAATCCTTCGCCGTGCCCATCCTGAATGTGGCCGACTCTCGCGTAACAGCGCCATGGTTCGGCGCAAACAAGTGGGAAGCCGTCATTCAGCCCGTCCAAGGCGGCGGCATACCACCACAGCATTCTGAGCTTGACCTCGTCCTGGAATTCAAGGAAGGCGGCGCATTCGATTTCGCAAGCATATTCGAGAGATTAAAGGAACGGCTGCGGCAAGCCATCGACATAGCCCGCGAGAGTGGCAGCGGGAGTGATGTACAGGATGGAACCAGAGGCATCGGAGGTATAAACATCAACAACGTCCATCTGGAAGATCTGCCAGCTTACGAAGAGAGCCGGCAACACGCCAGGGTACCTGATCCGCTACCCAGCCCACCGATGGATAATGCTGCGCCCAGCGGTGTGGGTGCTGGCGGCCCCGTTGTTGCGGCACCAGAACCCGCTAGTCCACAAGCCTCAAGCTCACTGTCCAGCCCGCGGACGCAACAAGACCACTTTGAGCCACCCTCAGATCCACCGCCAGGCTATGAGGAGGTGCAGAGGAGTAGCATCGTCGATGAGCTTGAGAGACAGGTCAGGGATAATCCATGGCAGGATGGACATGACAAGCGATAAGATCGGGCTTTTTGTTTTCTATTCTTCACGTGCCAAGAGATGGCTATATTTGAGCAGGGCGTTCCGGGGGATCAGCTTCACATGGCTGCGGTGAAATATCACAAACTTTCATGCATCATTCGACTTGACTTTAGTAGGTTCAAGAATCAGAATCACAGCCGGCTTTGGTCGCTGGCTGCCTTTTGACAATGACATGTGCGGCGTCCAAGCCAAAAGGCTCAACTGCATCAGCACTCCAGCCTGGTGATGATACGTAGTTCGAGCGCATGACTGACCACTTTTCGCTGACTGGCATACTTCACATGCCTTGACCGCCCGTCCTTCAGCCTCTTTCCCTGTCCAAGCATGTGAAAGCTAACTTCCCCGGAAGCATGACGAGCCCCCGCAAACACACTAACCCAAAGCGGTACTTACCTCGGCGGTTTCGAGGCGAATGACCTAATTGCCTTAAGCCGACGCGAGGATACTATTCACAGGCTTTCTCTCCTTCCTCTTCTTCTTCCCTCTCCCCTAAACTCTCTTTCCCTTCTTCTTCAGCTTTTCGCATCTCCCGTCATCTCCCGAAGCATACCCATCTTGTCTTGATATCGTCTTCTAGCATCAACATGGCAAACCAATCCCCCAACAAAGGTACGTTACAGTGGCCAAAGACACGATCATGACACAGTATGCTAAATACGTTGGTAATATAGTACAGGAGCGCCTTACGCAGGTCGAGGGTCACCTCCGGGGCGGTGCTGGCAGTTCCGGCGCATCCAAGGGAAAGCAGAGCCTGCTTGAGAAGAGGCCTGACGATGTGAGTGTTACACCCAGTTTCAGGATGACGGAACAGAAAACGTCAGCCATGATGTGTATGCTGACGAGACGAACTCACAGGTTGTTGTAACCTGCGCGCTTCGCACAGCCTTCACAAAGGGTGGCAAGGGTGGTTTCAAAGACACACAAGCAGCCGACCTCCTCCACGGCGCTTACAAAGCCCTCATTGAGCGCTCAGGCATCGACCCCAAGCTCGTCGAAGACATCGCCGTTGGTGCTGTCCTCGCTCCAGGTGGCGGTGCAACTGAATTCCGTGCTGCCGCCCTTGCTGCTGGCTTCCCTACTACGACTGCCGTAAAGAGTCTTAACAGGCAATGCTCGTCTGGTCTTCAGGCATGCGTCGACATCGCCAACGCCATTAAGTCGGGCATGATTGAGGTTGGTATCGGCGCAGGCGCAGAGACCATGAGCTTACAATATGGACCTGGTGCTGTCACCGAGTTTTCTGACCTACTCGAGAGCCACACTGAATCCGCAAACTGCAAGGTGCCCATGGGCGTGCTATCTGAGCAAATGGCCAAGGACAAGGGCATCTCACGAGCAGACCAGGACGCCTTTGCTGCGTCATCGTTCCAAAAGGCCGTCAAGGCCCAAGAGCAGGGTCTTTTCAACGAGGAGATTGCTCCCCTGACCGTTCAGTGGACAGACCCCAAGACCAGCGATGTCAAGACCATCACCGTCAGCAAGGACGATGGTGTCAGGCAAGGCATCACCGCCGAATCTCTTGCTAAGATTCGCCCGGCCTTCGCCAAAGACGGCTCCATCCACGCTGGTAACGCCTCCCAGATCTCTGACGGCGCCGCTGCCGTCCTCCTCATGAAGCGCAGCACAGCCGAGCGTCTCGGCCAAAAGATCATTGGCAAGTTTGTCCAGGCCTCAATTGTCGGTGTGCCCCCGCTTCTCATGGGTGTTGGTCCTGCTGCTGCCATCCCTGTTGTGCTCGAAAAGACTGGCCTGAACAAGAATGAGGTCGACATTTATGAGATCAACGAGGCGTTCGCTAGCCAGTGTCTCTACTGTATCAACGAGCTTGGCCTTGACATGAAGAAGGTTAACCCCAAGGGTGGTGCTATCGCCTTTGGTCACCCGCTCGGCGTCACTGGTGCCAGGCAAGTCAGCACCTTGTTGACAGAGCTGAGGCGGACAAAGCAACAGATCGGTGTTACAAGCATGTGCATCGGTACTGGTATGGGTATGGCTGCCGTCTGGGTAGCCGAGTAGGGAGAACGAGTGGAAGAGAAGAAAAAAATTCCTCGAGTAGTGGGAGAGGTTGTTTGTACCAAATGCTCATACACGTATATATGTTTGTCTATGCAAATCATATCCTTTTTTTTCTGTTCACTGATCAGATTCGAATAGAGATCAGACCCATTGTTTGGAGTGATGTGATGTAATATTTACAAAGGAAGCATGTACACAAAACATGATGTGTGCAAGGTCCAACTTAACATCATGCACTATCAGATTTGTACAAGAGAAGATGGTACAGAAGAAAAGCTACGCGTCTGTGGATACAACAGTCACATTTCTTTTTCTATTCATTCTTTTCGTGGAGACGTTTCTTTTTGCCTTCTGTCTCGCAACTGCACCATCAAATGCTCGTGCCTTTCTCGTCCTGCTTCTCTCTTTTCTCTTCTTCATGAAAACCACTGCGCCCCCCTCCTCTCTCTCTCTTTCTCTCTCTTCAGCTCCGACACTAGGTATTATGCTCCAACCATAGCTGGCTTAAATACACACACCTCGTGTGACGTGTGTAGGCTATACATATGTATATGCTTTGTGTGTGTTCAGGTGTCCGCGTTATACATCCCAAGCCCATACGCTATTCAACCCGCATCAATGTTATACTGATACGGCAACTCGCCCTCACGGGGACTCAAATTCAACCTAATCACACTCCCAGCCGAGCCCAGCGAGCTCTCGCTGGAATTGGGGAGAATGGTACTCGGACTCCTTCGCGTACGAGCATGAATGACAACGGACCCCGTTTCTGATTCCGAGTGCGCGAGCGATCGCTGCGAAGGTGTGCCATAGATTGTAGAGCCACGCTCATGCTGGCGTGAAGGCGCAGTACGGACGGTTTGCGGTGAGTGCGGTGTCGAGGCATCACTGCTTGATGTAGAAAAGGAGCTGTTGAGAGACGACAGCGTCGATTGGCGGTCCAGTTGGGGTGTGCGATAGGGCATGTGTGAGTGCGAGGAGACGCTTGATTCCAAGCTCGATTCTGTTGGCGCTAGACTGCGCGTTTCTGATTCGAAATCGAGCGCGCGCGCTTCCTCGATCACGGCCGGATCCACTTCTGTCATGCCGTTCAGTATTTCCGCAAATATAGCCATTATGTCGCGGAACTGTGTTTCAGTCAGGCTAGCGGTCGAGAAGCGTGCGTACTCGTATTGCGCGAGGAATGTAGGGCCGAGAGAGGGTGGATTCAACAACCCAAAATCGGCAAGGCGAGAAAGGTATTCGCGCAGACCCATTGCGCGCGGTCGCTGGAGAAGGGTGACGATTCGAGCATCCGGCAGAGGCGGCGCATTGTGGGGATATCGTAGAGCACTCTCTTCGAGCGCGGGATCAGGTGGTGCAAGGGATACGGCTTTCGCTTCGATAAGATTAGGTAGTTCACAGATGACACTCCAATATTGTAGGTTGGGTAAGTCAGGCGATGAAGGGGAAGCCCAGCCAGGATGCGAAACATGTCCCCAAGGCGGCGACCTGGGAGAGACGGGAATGACCGTCGCATCAGGCGCGTGGTGATGATGACGATGGAGTCCCTTCTTCTTCTGTGCCTTTTCCTTGTCCTTCTTGCTCTCAGTTGTGCCAGGGCGCGAAAGTGGTCCTTTTTCATCATCATCATCATCATCATCATCCTCCACCTCGCCCCTAAGATCTCTTGGCCTGCTGTCCCACGCAATAACGGCACTTCTCTTGAAATGTTTGACAATCATCCTCCGTACACCCTTGCCCACTTCTCCCTCCTCGACCGGCACATAGCTTTTGGGTATCGCAGCAAGCACGGTCCTATTTGTGTAGATGCGCGTCGAGTAGATCAACAACACGATGAGACCGGTGAGCACATAGACTCCACCAATCACAAAGAGCTTTTGAATCTCGTTGGACTTGATCGACTGGTATATTGTGTCGGCGGGAGTGACGGCGAGGAACACTAGCAGGATGATGAGGAGCGCGGTGTATGTGGTCGAGTACCAAATGCGGAAGAGGGGGATGCGCATGATTGTGGTTGCGATGGGATGATAGCCGTTTCAGTAGGGCCGAAGGAAGGAATGCATCTGTATGAAAATAATTACAAATTAGAGCTATGGGAGAAGTGGTGGCTACATAACGGCAGGGTAAAGAACGAGAGATCGAGAGAGCGTATTGTGTGAGTGAAGCTATGCCATCATGGTCCCGGTAATTGAAAGGAGGAAGGCGCCAAGCTATTAACGCATATGGTGCATGCAGACCCGCACGACCCACGAGTTCCCTCGTTTCCCACAATCCCACCGCGCGAGGTGCAAGAATTAAAAATTCCTGCTCAAGCTACGACACCAATACAGTAGACTTCGTAGTCTTTTCAAGGCCTCCTCCTGTATTGACTTGCACGCCATTCCGACCCAACAACCCTCTCTCACCCCCCAACACTATACCAATATATTAATACTGTCTTCAAGCCTCCAGGCCGTACCTAGTTCCGCCAGACCAGTCATTTGGGAATGATGTACTCACATAGCAAACGACATGTTCCTAAATATGTTTCGAAACCGGCGATCATGGAGCTGTACTTGTCCTGAGTCAGAAGTGTTACGAACAGCCGGCTGATACACACAATGATGCGAATGTTTCCCAAGGCTGCTCACAGTTAGCAACTCAATACTCGAAACATCAAACGTTCCGGATCTCACAACCGTCCTGTCGATTTATTTCTCCAAGTTTTCTCCAAGTTTTCTTCACGTCTCTTTTCCTTGTTCTCACAAAAAATTGATTTATCATGCATACTCGGAAAGGATCTTTCCCTATGGGCCTGTGGCCCGCTAGACCGCGAGCTGGTACACGTTGGTCAGGACTTCTCCTCTTAATTTCTATTGTCATCCTACTTTTTCATCGTCTCGATAGTGATTTCTGGTTTCTCCCTCCTCCCTCATATATACCGTCCTGTTCCTCTCGTCCTCTGGATACTCGTATAACGTCGCCAAGTTACAACTTCTATAGGAACGCGACCCAGCACCATCCCGTGGATAGTCTTGCGCAGCTACCAATCCCAGTATCTAACCGTTATCTGAGAACACAGTATGATTTTAGCAAGAATGCGCACCAGTATCGGGAGACAGTCATATGTAAGCGTCGTCAAGCCGTTGTCAAAGTAGCATTCGAGCGATACTGGAGTGCGAACCAAGAGAGTGCATTAAGGGACAAAAAAATGCAGCAAACGCTGGCACATCAGTATCCAATGGCTGTGGATGGCCTCGAGACGTTCTGGGTTATGGGAATGACGAAAGAGTTCGAAGAGGCCCTAGCAGTCATCACAAGAATGGATCTCTCGCCCCGCGGCCACGTTACAAGTTTCCTACGTACCACTCGACTGTTATCTGCTTTACTCTCAGCGCACGATCTTACAAACTGCGGTAACAGTCGAATTTTACGTAAGGCGGTAGAATTGGGCGACATGCTCTATACCTTCTTCGATACTCCAAGCCGACTACCCATCACCTCGTGGAACTCAATGAAAGTTGCAGGTGGTGAAGAACAAGAACCGTCAGGGCATGGGACACTCACAGAACTAACGTCATACCATCATGCCTTTACTAGGCTCTCCCAACTAACGGGCGACATGCGATACTACGACGCGGTAAAGCGTGTGACCACAATCCTCGCGTCACACCAAAACAGTACCCGGATCCCCGGTCTCTGGCCTACCGACATGAATTTACGAAGCCTTGATCTGACATCAAACAACACGTTTAGTCTAGAGGACACATCCAGTCCTGTTGCATATGCGCAGTACGGGCTAGTGAGCCGCCTTCTCGCTGCCCCGCCTACGGCATCGCCTTACGTGGACATATCCACGACTGCCCTCGACGCCATCATCCAACACATGCTCTTCCGGCCCATAACTCCTACGAACGCCTCGATTCTCATGGCTAGTTCTGCATATACGACTTCGACCGGTCATATAACACGTACCCACACGATCGACGTCTCATCCTGCGCTCTAGGCAGCACACTGGCGCTCACGGCCACGCTCACTCGCAACGACATGTACCTCAGGTACGCACGCCTTGTAACCGAAGGCTGCATATGGGCTTCATTGCATGCTCCTCCTGCCTCGTCGTCGTCGTCGTCGTCTGACGACAACTTCAATACAATGCCTAGGAGCTTCTCAATGTTAGCCTGTTCATCAGCGGATCTGAACCAGAGCGACGAAGACTGCACATTTAATGCTGACGTGTGGTGGGAACAAAAGTACCCAGGATTCGAGACTGTCGGCGATGGGGGAGAGATGGGGATAATGATCCGGCCAGAAGTGGCCATGAGCCTGTTTGCTCTGTATAGGGTGACAGGCGAAGAGAGGTGGAGGGATGTTGGGTGGCAGTTGTGGGAAGGTGTTGAGCGAGCTATGCAGAGGTTGGAGCAAATGCCCCATGCCAATGGCGGCACGAGCGAAGAAGAGTTCAAAGCGGTGGTGCAAACCATCAAGTACTTTTACCTCTTGTTCAGCGAGACAGACACGTTGAGCTTGGATGAGTGGGTGTTTGGAGGCGATGGGAGTGTACTATGGGCAGGCATTTGATGAGACAACACATGCACATTATGCTCAGAGCAAGCCATGAAATGGTATCATATCGTTGTGACATTAATGCCTAGCTTGTTTCAAGGCCAAAGAGTCATATACACATACACAATGGATGCTAAGCATCCATCCACGAGAAGCCCTGGCATCATATCGTCAGCCAAAGGGGCCCTCCTCTCGGTACGAACTTTTACGGTCGCACCCATCGACGCGTCCATGCGTCTCATCGTCCATCCAATAAGCAATCTCAATATCGTCCTCGCACGCATCCCACTGACGTAATCGCACCCCCGCAAGAGAGAAGAGAAAAAAAGAGAAGAGAGAAGAAAAGCCCTCGGTAAACAGATTATGAAGAGTCAAAGGCTGCCCATGTGCAGATGTCTAATCGTGACTGGGGATATATGTTGAGGAGTTTTGGAAAGTTTGGGTAAAGAGAAACAGCCCACCTGAAACACCATGCAATGCCGCAAAAAAAAAGTCAATGTGTAGGATGAAGGATTCAAGTCATAGCCATGTCAACTTGCTTAGGGTGAGGTGGATTAGTCAAGGCTCTTTGAATCAAAAATTGTAAGTAGGCGATTGCTCAAGACTTGCGGAAGTCCGACAAGACAGGGTAGATGAGCTCGAACGCCTGGTAAATTTCCTCGCGAACCTTTGCTCCGGTCAAGACAATCTTGCCAGAGACGAAGATGAGGAGAACAATCCTAGGTTTCATCATACGGTAGATGAGACCAGGGAACAGCTCAGGTTCGTAGGACGAGAAAGTGTGGTGGCGAGAGGCAAGGCCCTCAAGACGGATGGGGAAGCGAATGTCGCAAGAGCCGACAATGTTTTGGATCTTGAAGTCCTGTAATCAAGTTAGCATGGCAATCAAGTCAAGGCAAGGCTTGTGTCCGACGCGACGTACGGTGAACTTGGCACTGAACCCGAGCTTCTGGATGATCCGCGCATATTTACGGGAAGCAAGGCGGCTGTCATCTTCAGACTTTGCACCAGTCACAACCATCTTTCCACTCGCAAAGACCAGGGCCGTTGTCTTTGGCTCACGAATACGCATGATGACGGCAGCGAAACGCTTGGGGTTGTACTCGGCATTGCGGGCGTGAAGAGCAATGGTCTTGAGGTCGAGGCGAGCAGAGAGATTGACGGTGGCGACAATGTTCTGGAGAGTGGGCACAATACCAGAGGGCACTTGGCCGTTCTGAGTATCGGGAGTAGCCGCAGGAGTAGCAACACCGTTCGCGTTTTCAGCGACCTGTTGCGTGCTCTGCTCCGAGGAGGGTGCAGTCATGTCCAAGTTCGCGCCTTGAGGATAGGAGAGAGAGCCAGGGGCGACGAACTGGGAGTAGAGGTTAGAATAGAATGGCGCAAGAGACATCACGAGAAGCTTACCGTCTGAGCCTGGGCGGCGGTGGACGGATGGGAGGTGAGAGAGTTTGGATCCATGATGAGACTATTGATTGGATTTGGAGCGATAGACGCTTTGAGGGGGGAGAGATATAGGTATCTTGACAGACTGCGCAGGTCAGAATGAAGTTCTTTGCGACGGCAGCGGCGGTCAATGCGAGCGGACTACGAGATCGCAAGTAGCGCGAGGTCGGTCGACGCCCCAAGGAGATTGGGTCTGGCTATGTAGGAGAGAGATAGGTGGTGACGGTACCGGAGGCAGGAGAGCTACAAGCCAATGTGTCCCTCGCAAACGCCGACAAGAGTATCGTCGAGTGGCAGCAGTCGCAAAGCACACGGCCTTGATCTAGAGTGTGCGTGTGTGTGTGTGTGTGTGTGTGTACGGAGATTAAGTGACCAAAAGCGTAGCCAGCAAGCCTTTGGCGGGGTAAGTCGGAGGAGCGACTAGGGCTGAGGCTGTTGGTGAGGCTATTGTAAGCTGGATGGAGCTAGCGCCGATCGCAGTCGCCAGAGACCTCTTTGAGAGAGTGGATATGTGCAAATTTGGCACACGGAAGCTTGTAGATAGCAAGTATTAAAGGGCGCGCAGTGGAATCTGGATGGATTTCGAGCTGCGGCGATGGGGAGCTGAGAGGTTGCGGTGTTGCGACAACGGCGGGCAAGGCGGAAATCTCGTCAAAAAGTTGGGGAGAGGCCGAGTATTTATACTCGCAGGCAGCAGCGTGCCAAGCCTCTAGCGCCCCGCCAAGCGGCAGGGATGGCGGGCAACGGGGGGCTTAGCGTCACCTTTTTGGTAGCGAGAAGATTCTGCTGGGCGCAAAAGGGGCCTCGCCAGCATCTTTCTTCACACGCCCTCTCACACATTTTCTCTCTCTCTTCCCCCCGGCTTCACATGCGCGCCCATGGCCATGCTGCACCATGCCATACCATGCCATGCCATTCGCCACCCCGCCATTGCCCTTCTCCATGGCCAGCACATGTGCATCGCATAAGCATGCACACGCACCTGTACATACAGTACATGGACACAGTATTAGCAGACACGGTGGCCACTTTATCACATCACCTTTGCGAGGCAGATCGTCATGACAGCTTCGCTGGTGCCTACCACCGATGACGACGCACTGACCCGGATTGAGCCAAGGCCCAAACCTAGCCCGTCCACTCGACCCCGTCGCCTCACTTGCCGCACTATGTCGACGTTGCAACGCCGCAATGCCAAAGACAAATTTTTTTGCCCATCACGACACGTCTGGATGCCTGCTGCTCGCTGAGAGCCGCCGTCCTTTGCCCCTTCGCCCGGCATGCCCGTTCGTTCCTCTTACCGCTCGTGTGACAGCCGCCTCCCCCCTGCGCCGCTCCACCCCTGCTTTGTTCGTCTATGATGCTCCTGACAGCAACTCGTCAGACACCAAGCTGTGCACCTCAGGTCGGCTGCGCGAACTGTATGCATCTATGTACATGTACATGGCTTCAGCTTGCTTTGCATGTATGCGCTAGACTTGGCATCGGGCGTGGTTGTAGCGCCGCTGGTGCTGCCATGGTGCCGCATCTGGGGCGGCATGCATCCTCGCTTATGACTCACGCCCGTGCTGACCGGAAAGAAAAATGCGCCTGGCTTTGTCGGTGCTGGCCACCTTGCATGCGCGCCTTTGCATTGGATACCTGCGTATAGTACTTGTACATGCATGTCGCAACATCATGGCTGCCTAGTTACCCATCACTGCCACAGCGCTGCTACCGGCTCCGCACCTATGTACATTATCGTAAGCAGACTGCCGAGGCCATTACTGGGTGGCCATATGGTCGGCAGCATCCCCCAAGTTTCAGACACCGACTAGCGCAGTAAAGCCGACATGCAGCATTCGGCAATCTCACTATGGCCACTATATACTAGGGTCAGAGCAGTAGAGCCACGCCATGGACGCCTATTTGTAAGACTCCATGTCAAATGCTAACTTGACAAAGACACGCTCTCGTCTATGTCGTGCAGCTCTCAGAACCGCTGCCCCGGATGCCCTGCCCACAAAGTTATCACAGTGTCGCTGCAGCCATTATGTGAACATTTACATGGTATCCCTAGTACACGAACTATTCGCAGCCATACTACACTACCCACCGATCATCGCATGCCTTGCGGTGCGATATGTTCGTAGTCGATCACGATACTGTTACTACAAGAGCAGCCTAGCCACTTCTGTGGCTAATGCACGCTGCATCGCCACAATCTTCCATTGCCTGACCACTAACGGGCTAGCGCTCTCTTACACAACAGCATGCATTTGTGATGCACTTCGCCGCAGCATGGTAAATGCATACTAGCATGCTTCTGCTTTGTTTCTTTTTTTTTCAGGCAGCAAGACAGACACATTCAAGCCTGCACCAGGCATGCCACTAGCTGGTCCTCATCCCTTGTCTTTTTTTTTGTCTTTTCGTCTTTCCCTACCCTAGCATCCCTAGCATGGCCTCCACCTGACCATGGCGCCTCTCAGTATGCATTTCCTTGTCATCCACATGGTCCTGCATCGGTCTGCCGCCTTCCAAATTACTTTCATCGTCAAGCGTGCCCCTTATAGCAGACTCATTCACATCGCACATGTCGCCATCCTCCCTTAACCCCACCCATGGTTCCATGCCCCCTTGGCTCATGCTATCGATATTCTTGTCGTGCTTCGCATCAAAAAACAGCCGGTCCCTGCACATGGGGCATGTGTTCTTCTTTCGCACCCATGTCTCTAGACAATCAAAGCAGAATCCGTGTCCGCATCGCTTGATCCGCACCCCGCAGTTGCTGCGAGACGGCTTGGTCCGGACTTTCACCGTACTGGCACCGTGGTGGCACCTGGAAAATAGCATATTGGTTACCATCTTTATATTTCGCAAGTGGGTACCGAGACAGCCTACTGTAGAACTTGAGGTGGTCGTCTCGTAGCAGATGGGACGTGGCGTCATGCTGGCGGCGCACATCTCAGTGTCGTTTTTGAGAAAGGTAACCCGTGAAAAGTAAGGCATTTCTCGTTTGGTCGAAAATTGAACAAAAAAAATATTAGGTAAGACAGAAATGAAGGAAGATGATGGTGAATAACAATGAAGAGAGTGGGAATTGGCAATCAAAATGTTGCTAATGAGTCCGAGTGGGATCGCTTCCTTTAGAAGGCACGATGGCTCAACAGTGGGAAGGAAACAAGTTGGGGTGCCGGGCTTGCTGAGAATACATCGGTCAACCGATACGTGCCAATCAAATGACCGTCGGATGTCATGTCTATGGATCGCTACCTGATGTCAGAGTAAGAAGGGTTTCAGGTGGGGATCCAACAGTGCGCCCCCATATCATACTCACCTCCGAGTTTCATTTCAGCCCGGACAATCTAAACAATAATGAAAAAAAAGTCAATTGAATATTTGATATGGACGTGATGCCAAGTCTTTTTCACATTTTAATATACTATGTATGATGTAACAATCTACTCCTTTCCTAGCGAAAATAAAAGTCCGATGATTTCAACATCCACTGTCCAACGCAAAACGAAACGTGGAGACCTAGGAACCTGGTAATTAAGTCCCAATTGAACCAGAAAAAAAAAGGTGCTACGTAAAGAAGTCAGAGAAAAGTGTAATAAGTCACGTAAGAAAGATTACGATCGCTTTACAATTGTAGATATTATGGTTACTGCACTAGAAATCGCCTGAGGCTATCTGTACCTATAGTCAAATTTGAGTATAGTAGAAGTACAGCCACCTCAACAGCTTAAATAAACGCTTTAAGCCCAAATTCTCTGCAGAGACCAGCATAATTTCCTTCTATCACTCTGTATCTTCATAGTCCTCCAACTCCTCGTCTTCTTCGTCTTCGTCCTCATCCTCGTCATCAAACTCCATCTCCTCACCACTACTCCAAGGCTCACCGCCATCATAAGCCCCGTAAGATCCTTTCTGAATTTGCGCATACTGCATTCCGCTACCCCTCACCTGCCTCTGCGCTACATACCCTCCACCACTCAGTTTCGTAACGCGCGACACACTCACCATGATCTTGTTTTTACCGAAATACCGACTCAGCGAGCGAACAACGCTGTCAATATCTTGCTGAGTGATGAGGGCGCCTTTGGCCTCGAATAGTTCGCGGTTGCAAATCGGACACCGATGACTTGTGTCGAGCCATGCGTCGAGACATTTTTCGCCTACCACGTGGCCGCACGCAATGATTCGCACTGCTTTGTGAAGTTTAGACTGGCCCTCCTCCTCCTTTTTATTGACCTCCTTCTGTGTGACACTCGGTTGCATGTCTAGCGGTTTGGTGCAGATGGTGCAATCTTGCGATATGTGGAGAGTGGATTTTTGGACGGCTTCGAGGCCGAGGAGGTTGAATACCCCTTTTTCTGCGAAGAGTGTCATGGTGGTGGCGCTGGTTGGATTGGATTGGATCATGGACTGGCTTGGGTAGTGTTAGGTCTGGGAGTCGAGTGGAGTGGAATAAAGGTAGGATTTGTCCTTTTGACGGGGTTTAGACTGCAAACGGGCAACGATCGAGACCAAGGTAAAAATGACTGATGTATTAGACCATTTCAAATATGCGAGGTGTCAAGTGAAAAAAAAAATTGCCAAACTCCCTCAGCGTGATTATTATAGTAATAGAGTAGCGTATGGTGTTTTTACGAGTAACTAGAAAAAAGAGCAATGTGCAAGTTGAGAATAACCCGTTTCGGTCAACCATGGTTTAGATCTTTTCTCGCTACTGTGACATCTGGTATTCATTCATCCATCTACACGATACCTCCATCTCTTGGATATTGAGCGATGCGGTTAAAACGAAATCGTATTGCCCACACAATCATGGGCCTGTAGAGGAAGTCTTACATCATCTTGCTGCGGCTGCGCAGTGAAAGATCCAAGTATACGCTCACCACCCGTGGTTAACAGAGTTGTCCTTGGGACTCAATCATTACATTGCAAAATTCTATTAATACACCTGTTCTGTGTACTTCGAATTGTTTCACCTCCAAATGCATACCGACTTCTTGGTCGGAATTGCTGCTTCTGGAACGAGTGGATTTTGTGAGTGCCACACATGTCATTTCTATGAACAGGCATTAGCATTGCAGAAGAGTCAAAAGGATGTTGTTCTTCAAATTTATAAACAAACATGTACATATACTCGAGAGTTTGATTTGCTGGACGTGAAGTAGTCTTAACTCGTGACAATCATGCCAACAGCCCGATGTCCTAAAGGGTTTGTTATCGTCATAAATTATACTCAATATCAATGTCATTATAGCTATTTCATCATGCTCTGAGTCTTCAACCCTAATGACGAGCCTGTACACTACCCCAGTACAGATGCTCGTACAGGCGTTGATTCATCACGCTTGGAACAACGCCGAGCCTATTCAGAGAGAACGCTATATAGCCCACATACTACTATTCATGGAAAGATTGAAAAATCATTCGAACCCGCCTCCCAGATCACTCAGCACACTCCTCATTCCCTTGTTCCTCCCACCTTCAACCTTCTTCTTAAGCACTTCTTTCCGCTTTCCTTCCTTCTTCTCCAACAGCTGGCGACGCTCTGCTTCTCTCGCCTGCGCATGAATATTACTGCGTCCAGTACCACCTCTTCTGATCCCCGCTTCCTTGGGTGCTGAGGCAGTAGAACCACTGCTAGCGGACCGCTCACTGCTGACAGATAAATTACTAGTAGCCTGCCGGATGAGTGAGGGAATGCGGAAGCCTGGTCCAACAGCCGTACGCGTCGGGTTATGGAAAGCTAAATTCGATTCCGTACTGACGACAGATTCTTCCAACGTCGATTGCCGGCTCAATGTTAAGCGGTCAATGATTGGTTTTCTGTGTGAAGGTTGCTCGCGGGTATGTACGTGCTCATCGTCGTCGTCCGCATCCGAGAGCTGAGAGTCTGGAATTACAACACGCGGGTCTTCAATGAGCTCCAAAATAGAGTGCTTGACATCGTCTGTCGTTAAAGGTTTACGGGTCAGTGTGTCGGATGCAGCTGTGCGACGCAAATGAGGAGGGGGTCGGTTTTCCTTCTGTGAGCTCTCAGATTTGCGTTTCAGCGGAAGCGCTGTAGAGGCAGTGAGACTTTGTGAGTCTGGGATGGCGAAATCGTCATTTTGGTTTTGTGATTGAGACTGTTCAGAGTCATTTTCCATCTCCTTCTCAGGCATGTTGAGATAGTCGTATTCGCCTTCGTCAGCAAAGTCACGCAATGTGTTGAAGAAAGCCTTCTTTTTCGCATCGTCCGCAAGGGCCTTGACCTTCTGGTCTTGCAACAAGGCGTTTGTTTGTTTTTGGAACGCCGCGCGCTTCTTGCGCTGACGCATCTCGGCCTCATCCTCCGAATCAGACATGTCGAAGCCATCGTAGCCGCCTGCATGCCTACGCAGACCGCCTTTGCTTTGCATTTTCTTGTAGAGTTCGGCAAGCTGTTTTTCGTCATCTTTCTTCGTCTTGTCACTGCGTCAAATCAGTACTCGAGTTGGTGAACTATGATGGATGTGACTGCACTTACGCATAGAAAGCGGCAATCTGACGCTCATCGACCTTGACATCGTTGTGGTCAATCATGTCCTTGAGCTCTTCGTCCTCCTCTCCTTCTTCATCATCACTGGCTCCTCCGAGTCCAGCATATTCGTCTTCAGATTCCTCGGCCTGTTCCATGACAGCTTCTCTTGCCAGACTATTCTTTTTGTCGAACTCTTCAGCTGCTCTCGCCCTCTTCGCGGCCTGCTGCATCCTCCTGAAGGCGTCTTTGCTAGGCTTTGGTGAGCGCTGAATATCCTCTTCGCTCTCCTCGTCCTCTTCATGATCGACCAAGTCTTCCTCTACGTCGGAAAACTCCACAGTCGTCTCTCGTCGTCCGCGCTGGAGCCTGCCCTTCTTTTGCTTTATTGGAGATTCGGCAACAACCATCATGACAGTGTCGACCGTTGACGGAGGTGGGGCAAGGCCCGCTGGCGAACGAGAGAAGGAAAACCCAGCATCCTGCGTTGGTTCAAAATCTTCAGGTTGCGTCTGGTCAAAATCAGGTGAAGTCTTGACCAATTGACCAATATCCAAGCTTAAGCAGGACTCAGGACCAGCCTGAAAAGTCTTCTCTGGTGACGTCAGAGATTGACTATTGGGAACCATGAAATCGGACGCCTGGCTGAAGTGTGCGTTGGGTTGGGTTTCGGGCAAATTGCGCAAGAAGTCAAGAGAATCTTGCTCGGTTTCGACAACAGCAGGCCGAGAGTTGGATTCAAGCTCGGCCATTGTGCCCGCAAACATTTGTGTAAGGCCTACATCGGTGTTGACCTTACCGAAACCAAATGCTGCCATTGCATCGTCCTGAGTTGCTGCTTGTGTTGCTGGGGTGTTTTTGTCTATTCCCGCATCGCTTTCATCATCATCGTCGTCGATTACTCGGTTGCGGGCTCTGTTAACATTTCTCCTTCGGGAAGGCACATTCAGGTCATCATCTTCCATATGTGCGTCTTCGTTGTCTAGCAGTGTTACATCCGCCTTGCCTTGCTCCTCGTCTTCACCAGCCATGTCATCGACAAGATCACCAATATTTTCTGTCTGGCTGCCTTCGGCATCGTCATCATTTTCGATTTCTTCATCCTCGGATCCAGAAAGCTCGAGTTCGATTTCGACCTGATTCTCGTCTTCATCTTCACCTGCGTTTTCTTCTCCACTTCCGATGTAGTCGGCATCTTCCTCATCGCTGGATGGAAGCTCGTCTATCGTTTCCCCGTTTTGCTTCGCCTCGTTCTTTTCTCTTTTGGCGAGCTGGAGGTCCTCCTGTCTTTGCCTTTCAAGCAGAGCCACCATGTCGTCGATTTCCTCTTGGCACTTTTCTCTCTCTTCTTCGGTCTCAGGGTTGTGACCACGCTTGATGAGATCGGCGATCCTCTCTTCTCGGGCTCTTGCAGTCTGTTCACGAGCTTTTTGAGCGAGTGACATCTCCATTTCGCCACGGGTGACAGACTTCTGACCCTTCTTGCCTTTGGGAGGCGATTTTGTCAGCTGTGCAAGAGCACGTAGCGTACAAGTGAGCCAGCATCCTGTTGCTTCTTAGCAGGCAGACGATCGAAGACAGGGAATCTGCTTTTCGGCTGCGGGTTGAATTGATCATGGTCCGAATCTGAGAGCTCCACCATGGCATCATTTGAGGTACTCCTTGGGCTTGCTGAGGCATTCCGTCGTGTCGCTGTCTCTGCCTGTTTCATCCAAGGATGCACCGGAAGATGCTGATACTCTGTTGCTCTTCCCTTACCCTTGTCGGGCCTGACGGGTTTTGGAGAGCCAGTGTCATTCTCTGTGTTTGATACCAAAGGGTGTGTTTGCTCAACGCCCATTGGGGGATCCGTGCCTCGGTCATCGTTTTGCCTTGATGGGCTTGCCGGTAAGGGATTTTGCAATTGGTTTGCTTCTGCATCAGAAGAAGCCAGTATAGAGCTCGCCTCGGGGGTTGGAAGTACTGCTAAATCTGTATTTGATGCTTGAAAATTGAACTTTTTGAAGAGATCCTGTGTAGTGAAGCGTTTCTTTGTCTTTGCCTGGTGCGTCAGCTGCATATTGCGACTGATACGCTGCTGGTCACGGGCCATTGCCTCCATGGCTTTCTTGCCTGCTCTCCGAGTTGGCTTGGCTTGTTGGGTAAGCCTCCTGCCACTCTCCCCATCCGAGTCGCTGCCAGAATCTTGATTCCGTCGTCGTGTGGCCTTTTTGGATTCTATCTGCTTCGCCTCCTGCTCTTGCTGCTTCGCCAATCTTTCCTCTCGAATACGTCGCACACGCTCTTGCAATTCAGCATTTTGCGAGGGCTGTGATGTTTCTGAATCGGAGCCAGTATCTACAGATGGCCTATACTGTTTCTTGACTGGCGAGGGATCTGGCGTGACGAATAGACCCGGCGAGGTTGATCGCAGCCGTGCGCTAGGCGATGGTGACGCATGAGGGCTCGCAGTTTCTGTTGTTTTCGCAACTGGTCTGCGGACCTTCGTGCGCACGGGCATTTCGCCCTCGTCACCACTACTCTCAATGGTAGTAGTGACATGTGTGGTTTGCTGTGTTTGCCGTGGTATTGTTTCGGATGCTGAAAGGGTCTTGCTGGCAGCCAATCGCTTCTTCATGAGCTCGTATGCATCTTCTCCGTCGCTCTCTTCTACATCGCTAGCTTGGTCTGTGTTCACTTGTGGTTGTGATGTTGCGAGGGTGTTCGACACAGTGGACCGGACGGGTGATTCGTCTTCAGATTCTGAGTTCCCGTTCTCAGAATCGGCCTCGCTATCTGAAGACTCGGCTGTGGGTTTCCGTAGTGCTGCTAGGAGTTTGGTTCGGGGTTTCGCGGACGCGTCCAGCGCACGCACTGGCGAGGGCTGTACCATTGCTGCTACCGCTGGAGATTGCTGATTTGAATCCATAATGAAAGATAGTATACAATAGGCGCAAGTCGGTGTATTGGATGCGGGGCTGCACCTTGTGGATCGGCTTTGAAAGGACTGGAAGACGGTGTCTCGGCTCGAAGAAAAACTACGGAGTTGAGAGCCTAAGCGCAGGAGAAAGTGTGCCTTGCGCTTGTCGCGAGGATTAGGAATGCACAAAACGATGTATATGCTTAGTATAGACAATTGCAGATGGACATGGCGGGGGAGTCAATGATTGATGCCACACACGCTTGGACTACGCGTACGACTTCCATAGTCGTGACGCGTGACGCGCAGCGCGACGCGACAGGCGCCGCCTATCCGTATCCGGATTGTAAGTGGCCCTATGCCTATTTGGGCATTACCCACTCGTGCTGGCGATATTATGCTTGCAGCCTCGATATTTGCACAGATCATCACCTCATTGTATGCTCATAGCCCACACCATTTCCCACGGTCCGCGCCGTTGCCTGACACATGAATATTCTTTCTTTCTTCTTCTCGTCTCAAACCTGTTGGAGATTACCCCAAACGACACCCGTCACTCCTGTCACTCATGTCGCTCAAACTTCAGTCAGGTTTTGCTATTCCATCTGTGGCATATGGGCTCGAACTTGCATCACCATACCCGACACAGGTCTTCTGATGGTTGCATGTTTCGTGTCGGCACAGCAAGCTCAACAGATGTTTCCGGTCGAGCTCTGCTGCTAGAGAACCAGTCCGAGGCTCAACCTCTCAGGTCTTGCCTATTTTGTTTTACCCATTTACCCAAGATTTCGATCGCTGGTCCACATCGTGTTAGCACCGGACAACCAGGTCCGCCTCAAGGTCACCTCAGCCCCGCGCCTCGTTTCTCACCAAACGGAGGCGGGGCGCTGCTTTGAGGCCCGCCAACAGCATGAATGCAGACTTCCATGCAATCTCACTGCTAGTCCGCTCAGCGTCCGAGATGGATCAACTCTCGATAAAAGCCTGGGACTTTCCGTGAAACAGAATATTTTTTTGCAGCCACGGCACTGTGCACTAAACGCATCGAGCCACACGTAGTAGCTTTTGCCACCAACTGTCAACCTCGCAACTTGCGGCTTGAAGGGCTGAGTGACATGCTTGGGCTTAGCAATTCCTTTGCATGAACTCTGACACGTCCCTGGGCAGAGGCGTTGGAGACACACGCCGCCCATGTACGATGCTACACAGGCTTAACTTCCGCATGGTCGGCTTACTTTTGCGCTCATGGAACGGCCATACATAGGCCTTCTTTACATCAAGTGCGTTTCGACTCATGCAGACGGCTGATCCGAGTAAGCCTGCAGTTCGTTGTTTTACCGATGTCTTACCTGTTGTGAGTGGACCTTTGCCTCAGGCCAAAAATAGTACGAATTCCTTCGCTGGCAGCAGTACCCCAGAAATACCGTTGCTAGCCAGGCAGATCCTGCAAGGAATGCTTGATTGTGAACAGTGTCAACGATGGGTACGAGCGATCATTCGACGTTATGCGGGATCTGCAGAACTCCTTGCGTTATCTCGCGCCTGGAAGGATGACGACACGTCTGGAGAGCAAGCGCCGATTACCTGCACGTGACCATCTGCATCTGCCGAAATCCAACCGCGTTGAGCTGCTCTAGTAGCAGGCTAGAACACCATCCGGCGCGACCACTGTCAAGGCCATTGATGATACGGCTTCTGAGCAGCAGGTATGCCTTGTTCATTCTGCAGTGCGAGGCATCGTCGCGTCTCTCCTGAAAAGCATGCAACCTCGCACGCTGCACTGGCACGAGAGCCACCTCTTCTGCATACACGCACTCTGAGACGCTCTCGGACCAATGTCCGAGTATGCACTTCTCTTACCGCGCGATGGATCGGTGATGGTGGGCTGGGCTGGGCTTGGATCATGCCTGATGCAAGCGACAGCTCCAGACACTCTTTACGCGTTGGAGAGGCACAGAGCAAGGTTGGAGGGTACTACAGCGCTCAGATGGCGAGCAGATACGCGTTTCACGTTACGTGCTAAATTACCCCTGAGCATGCTGCCCTAGGCTGGTAGCGCTGGGGTCCCTGCATCGCCGCCACGACGATCTCCCTTTAGGACCGTCAGGCGGTTGACGCGTCGCCTTCCGAGCCAGCAGCGAGATTGTATACCAAAGCCGAGTATATCGGGTCTCGTAGCCTGAGGACAAGGCCCGATCCAAGGGTGTGACTGTCTGCTGCAGCGGGCATTGTCGATCAAGAGCGTGGGTTGAAATGTGTGCCTGCATGTGCCAAGGCAGTCACCTAGTGTCTTCTTGAAACCCGTGAAACAGGCCACGGATCTTGCTCTTCTAAACAAGAGCCGTCCGTCTCCGCCCGGGAAATTGGACGATCAATGTCTTCCTGACGGCCTAAGATCCGAGCTTATACCCATTCGTATATCGTCAAAAGCTTCTCGAACGCTTCCATTTCGCGCGCACTCGCCTCCCTTTCCATAGCGACAACACTGCTCTGCCCGCCCAACAAGGCCCGTGGACCCCAAATCTCCGGCATGATACACGCCTCTGCGCGCAAACTTGGATAACATGGAGGCCGACGAGGCTCAACTATACCAGTTCGGCACTCCTCAGCAGAGCAACTCCTTCAAACGACCGCGACGCAGTCTGCAAGGCGCCACGCCTTTGAGCAGCGTAACTGAGAGCGTGACTTCATCGCCCCGTCACTCGGGACAGAACCAATTCGCCCCTCATCTCTTCGATCACATCAATGCGCTGAAGCACCTGGACGACCAGCAGATATTGCAGCTGCTGTCTGCTGCGCGCAATGGAGGTCAGTCATATCGTATCTGTGGCGGCGAGCCTGTTACTCACGCGACTTCAGATGGCATGCGTCGTTCGGGCGCCGACAGGTCGTCAATGTCGACGGTTGGAAGTCGTGCATCCTCATACCTGAGCGTACCGTCTAGCAGAGTACCCAGCATGCTCTCGGATCCCCGTTCATCAATCGCATCTACCGACTCGTCTTTCACGCACTATAGCGCTGCATCTTCGCGTTTGTCGACCGCATCCTCTCGTCTTTCCACCATATCTACTACGTCGACGCCTGCACCTAAGAATTTCGCGTGCACATTCTGTGATAAGGCGCTCAAGTCGAAGCCGTACTGGAAATCACACGAGGAGGAGTTCCACGAGCAGAGACTCACCTGGAGGTGTCCAGACTGCGAGCAAATCTTCCATGCAGGAAAACGTTTCCGTGAGCACCATACAAAGCTGCATGTATGTCGAGTAAGAAGTTGTATTCATGATCTAACGCTAACGCTTCATAGGGTTGTGAGCATTGTAAACAGCCACGAGAGAGTGGACAGCCAACCAGCAGGAAAGCGTCGCCATGTGTCAAGAAGTACGAAATCGTTATGCACGACAAGGATGCTTGGGGATGCGGTTTCTGTGCTTCTCTTCTAACCACTTGGGAAGAGCGATGCGAACATATCGCACTACATTTCGAAGAGAAGGGATCATCAAAATGGAACTTTACTAATGTCGTCCTTGGTCTGCTAAAGCAACCAGAGGTGTCTAGCGCGTGGAATCAGATGATGACCGACCGATATGGGGACGAACAGAACTGGCCTTCGCTAGCGTGGGAGTCCAAGAAGTGCAACCGCTTGCGATATAAGCTCGAAACAAAATGGGACACGCGTGTTTTCGACATTGAGAAGCTGGTGCAGGACACCTTCGACTTGGCCGAGATTGAAGCCAAAGACGTCGAATCAGCAAACGAGGCCACTCCTGACATCTCTGAGCCGAACGATGCTAGTCAAGGTGAACTGGTGGAATTTAAATTGGAGACTTCTGATTTGACGCCTGATTTTGGAACAGACGAGAGGCTGCAAAGCTCACATGGGCTTCCGCAAGAGCAGATGATGATGGACATCGACCCAGTAGAACCTCAGCAGTCAATGCAACAGGAAATGACGCCATCGCAATGGCCTGTTAGCACAGATATGTCGCACAGTAGCATGAGCGCTGCGACTGGCATGGATGGGTTCAATGCGTTCGACACAGGTATGACGTCCATGTCGTCAGACTTTTCTCAGTCCATGGCCCAAAGCTTCCAATCACAGCCACAAAGTTGGCCAAATGCAGGCTTTGCATCGACGCCTGATCTTCTCAACTACCAACAGCCAGGGACATATATGGATTTCCAGCAGCCCAAGGAAATTGTTTCTGTACCGACATCCCAGTACACTAACTTTCCACATTACCCACGTCAAAGTCTTCCACCAAACTTTCTCCAGCAGCAGCAACAGTCACAAGCTCCCAGCACGCCGACATCGCGCCGTTATGTTCCAAGGTTGATCAATATATCAAACAACTCAAGCCATCGCGGTGTCCAAATGGACCAGCCACCTCCACCGCCACCGAAAGACGAGCATTCGCAAAACCGATTCTCTCGGCTCATCATGCGGCGCCGTCCCAGCAACATTTCCCAACACAGCCTCGTATCTCATCGTGAGATGGGCGGCACATGGGGGGATGAGCTAAACTGGGGTTAAGCCAAGGATGCTATCTAACCGTTGTTCTTTCCACGACACACCTTGTGTAACTTGTCAAACCGGCTGGTCCGGCATTGACATCCCACCCTCCTTTGATTAAATAAAAAAAAAACCCCCAAAAAACACATCACCGCGAACAAGGTGACTCCGAACCTCGCTCCGATACTATCGAAACGAGCTACACGTCACCTCAACGGCGCAAACCCCCGACCCTACGTCTGTGCAGCCATTTCCTTGCGTACACAACACATTCACGTCTCCTTTTTTATTCATTCGACCAGCAGGACATGATTCTGTTAGGATCAGAAGAGAGGAGGAGGAGGGAGGAATATACCCATTTATGAAGCGTTGGTTTTTGTCTCTCTACCCAGTTTTTGTTTCTCTTTTACCTACGTAGCAGCGTTTGGAAGCTTCGGTCGCTTTCCCAGCACATAGTACAATACTTCACCTAATACCCCTTTCCCCTCTACAAATTTTCACTTTCTCTAACGCGATGCAATTGATGTAATGAGCGGGTAGTATTTGGAACTGGGTGCGGGATAGGAACTAGGGTTCAGGTAGATACCACATAGAGATTACTCGAACGCATCCTTTGTTTTTGTTACAACAATCACGCAGCGCTTCAGGCTCGCCGTTGTGTAAATTCCTCCGGCTGTATGTGCTCCGAAAAGTGGAGCCGCTGTTGGTACACTATGCGGATGGAGAATTCCGTACTCCGAAAGGGGGGTTCCTGCTAGGGGTGTGTCCATTACCAAGCGATAACTAATCATTAATGTTGGCTTAATTTGAGGTCCCCAGTTCGCTTTTTCCACGTTCCGGGCATCAATCTGGCTTAGGTCTTATCGAGCGTGGCTGTGCCCCTAAATCATATCTCAATAATGCCTCAAGAAGGGCCGAGTAGAGCCCTCTCCAGCAGGACAAGGTCACGTCATTTCTTACGCAAGTCCAATAAACTTAAGGGAAAGAAGGCTGCGATTTGATTTTCCTAAAAGCTTTTGTTTAATTGGAGTCTTTTTTGGGTGTCAGAACCCGTAGTAGTGTTACCGCCGTCGTATAGGGATTAGCTTGTTTCTGACCTCAGAATCGGTATTGCATACAAATCATGTGTCGCAACCAGGTTGTCTCGGGGTTATACTTCGGTTGCTTTCGAGTCTACTCCCTGTTGGTAACAAAAAGCATCTTCATTGTTGAGGTAATGTTCTGAACACATTCTTCATTTTACTGTTTCGTTTCGGAGGTCTACATTTAGTTCAGTATAGCAAAATCTACGTCGGAACATCCGCTACAGACAGACCCTCGATGGAACATTGTGATGTTTGTTCTTACCTTCAGTAGCCTCGTCTGAAGCATCTCCTGTTTGGTATTCTGTTGCGCTACCGATTACGTGTAAGCGATGGTCTGTCTCGAAGCCGCAATATCCAATGTTCTTGCAAGACGAAGTGAGCCCTCATCGACTGCTGTACGTACCTGGATTCGAGCCACGCAAACTCACTCTTTTTGTTGATGTCAGCTCTGTTCATGCTTGTCTAGGGCTTACATTTGCAGCTTGACATCATTCAATTTGGTTACTGGGTTGTACGATATGTTAATTCATTCAAACTTCCAGTCCGTATATATACGCAATCTTATTCATTCCGTTACCGAAATTAAGATTGCTGTACTAATAATAGACCCAGACTACTATGATGCTAGACCGATCTCCAACACTCACTTCAAAGACCCTCACAAATTGTTCGTAGAGCAAGAAACACATGATTGATTTCACCAATCATCAAGGGTTATGTGGCGTTTTAATCTCCAGAATTTCCTTGTCTATCCTTATTTTGTCATGGGTGTCATTTGCTCGGTTAATCAAAGTTACCGAACGGCATTGGCACTGCTCGAGTGTGACAAATTTATAAGTATTGATAGCGGCTTCCTAATTGAGCTGTATTTGACATGGGAAAAGCTGTTATGTGTGGCTATTAGTATCTCTATATATGACGGTCGCATCCTCATCTGCCGAGGTAAGGTCGTTATGTTGGTTTCGGTACCCACAGTATCGATGAGACTTGGAAGGTCAACCGAAATGGCTGTACATTGCATACGAATACGTTGCATGGTATTGAATGCATTGGGCATCTTTTCAAGCTAGGATCAGGCATGCCGCAGCTCAAAGCTGAAAGAAATGTCCAAGATAGTAAATTAACTCCCATACTGCAGATAGCGCAGAATTTTTTCCCCTGTTGGTGGCAATTTGTAGATCTTAGCCGGGACATGACCCGAAACTTACTGTCGTGAATTTGGCAGCGATTACTTCAATTCCAACACATGCTGATGGAACTGGAAAGTTTTCCATGGTTCAATCCTCATGATCTATGAATTTTAGTACTGAAATTTCCGGGGGTCTGAGCAACACCATCGAATTCGGTGGAGAAGGTAGCTCGAAGACGTACTGTTGAAGATACACACGAACCTCTTTTCTCCAGCTGCGAACTACGGTGTGAGTAGATTTAAGACTGCTGCTGAGGGAGATATGGCAGTTGTGGCAGAGATATGTGCTGTGGGTTTGAGCTTGTGGATACAAGGCCAACTGTGATGTAGCTCTATTGGATCATGTAACTTGACTCGACGTGAAACGCTAGAGAGAGAACGTCAAGGTTGTTCAAATATCCATCATCAATGACTTATTGTATTTGTGTATATCTAGTCCGAGCATGGTAGAAATTGGACCGCCAGAGATGGAGGATCGTTGGACACGCTTAGGTTTGATATCGATACCAGACCCGCCAAATCCACTGTCTGGATAGCCTTGTCTCTCAGTACCGCTCTAATGAGTGATAACTCTTTTTACTGATTTGAGAACATAGTAGTATTTGCGATGATTTCGGTTCATCCAATCAAAGTCTCTGAGGGAGATCATGCACTATTTGATACAATTACATGCGGTGCAGACTAGGGTTTGGCATAGCTTTACGCAGAATCATAGAGCGAATGATAATTTTGGCATGAATCTCTCCCAGCACTCGGCTATTCATGCTACAGTACCTGGGATATCAAGGGTAGATGAAAACCAGTCGAGTGCTTTTCCTATATGACATCATCGTAGCTACACGACTTATCGCCAACCTTATGCTCTCTGCTCAGCAGATATACACAAAATAGAAATGTCGCTATACAGCGAAGGTAAAACTGCATCTTGATAGAGGGCAGCGTCAGCAAAATACTTTCAGATACACCTTTTGAAGACCAAGTGAGATCCTGAGTCTGGCTCACGCAGTAAAACCCACACCCCCATATGACGTCCTCTAAGCTAGGCACCCGCCCAGTTCCCAAACCCTTGCATCTGTATGACTTTCCTCCGGATATCGAGGTCTTGGGTGAATGCGATTGAAATCAGGGAAACTTCCTGAGCTTTGAACCACTGCGCTACACAGCCAGGGACCTGCCAAAAGCACGTCACACATTGCGTTGATGATGGTGTTCGAGTAGCGGTCCAGGGTACTTTCACTGAGGTGGAGACGAACCATCCATATAAACAATGTCGCAGTAGCGAGTCTTAGTTGTCACAGTTTCGAACTAATTGCGGCATCAGTTTACTTGTATACCAACTACATGGGTAGCCAGTGAAGCGAGACATACCTTTCATTCCATAACATGAGTGGTAACTTATCATAGCTTGCATAGTTATACATGCGTTATTAGCGGTCGGAGCCCCAACACTCAATGCCACAGCTCTGCTCTGGTTTGTTGTAAGAACGACCAAAGTACGAAGACACGGAGAATAAGACAAGTATGATGACAATGACGAGATCCACCAACTTGTAAAAATGGGGGAGGAAGTACAGTATGTAAGGCATGATATCTACACAGTGCGGTAAAGCTAAGGAAAGGGTCGCGTTTCAACATTCGTCGTCATGTCACGAGAAATGACCCCTTAGTCTGCTTTAATGAGAGCCGATTCATGATGCAAAGACTTTACATGGAGCGTGAGCAATAACGTGGTATGAACCGGAAAAGGATTGTGACGAAAAAAAACGATTAATATGAACAAAGCTGTAGACTGTGGAGCCAAACATGACCATCTTTATGTAATACATGTATGTGTTACAAAGTCAGCTTAGTATTGTTACCCTGTTAGATTTCAATATTATCAATACAGGAATGGGGGTACAAAAGTTACCCAAATCGCCTCATCTGGGTGGATGTCAACATTGGAGATGATCCAAGGTTCACTATACATCACACTAAGATTAGTGCTCTTTTACGACCTTGAAAATACGGTGTAATGCTTCAATACGAGTGCGTTAATGTACTAAACATCAGAGGAAGGAGCGGCACACGAGACGGTTGAGGTCCAGCTTGGAAACAAAACTTGGTCATTCCATACACCTGTTATGATGGCACACTGCTCTGTCGTGGACTTTGGGCACCATGGTTGCGACTCTTGATAACAAGAACTTTTCTTATTACGACCCTGTCTCCGTTTAGAAGCGGTGTCCTTTCACCTGGACAAGCTTTCCTAGATTCATCTTTTCCTCAACCCTAGCATGACATGTGCACGCTCATATGTTTTCATTCTCAGATGTAATTTCTCAGATCCACCATATTTTCCCAAACATATCTTTAGACGAAGTATTTCGTCAAGATTATGGCTTCGTCACTGGATCATCTTTGCTCCTTTGGCGGTGCGAATCTTCTGACGATCTCTGCTCCGGACTCTTCAAGTAGTACCACGCCGCAAATCCAGTAAAGAAAACCATGTTCGCTTGGGTGGTGTAACGGAGGAGGGTGGTGTAACGGAGGAGGGTGGTGTAACGGAGGAGGGTGCCGATACGAGGATTGGAGATGGGCGCCATGAGCTGTGCTTTTCGAATTTGCTGAGCCGCTGTAATGGGTGAAGGTGTGTTGGCGACACATGGCAGTTGAGGACAAAATATTGGTGACGTCATTTCCAGGTTCACACTCGCCAGATCACCAGGTCAAGGACGCGACTCCTCAATTCTGCTTCTGGTTATCAGGTTTTTATCAATATTCCCTTTTCTCTTATTGGCTAAAAAAAAGCCGATGATGAACTTGTATGTTTGAGTTTGCGTTCTACTCTACAATCACAGCCGATCAAGATTGTACTCCTTAGTAACCTTGATCTCATTAGCTCCTAGCGATCCTGCCCGCTCGAGGTTCTCTGAGTCGTTATTAAGTGTAACAAAGGCAGCCGCATGTGGCTTCGACAATTGTGGCATCCACTGCGAGGGTTCATTCAGGTTCGATGTAGAAGAACCACTACTCGTCGTCCGGAACTTTAGTCTACGAAGACCATGACTTTCGCTGGGTATAATCGGTGAATTCCTACGCCAGGATGGTAATGAACGAACGTTGGGAATGCAGCAACAGATAATGCCGACCGCGATTTCGATAGGGGAAAAACAGACGCGCCACCACGAGGCACCGATGGGATCTACGGTCACATCCCCGAACACATTAATGGCGCAATCAATACGGAGGACAGCGAGAATGGTACAGCTATAAGTTATCAGAAAGATTCGCTTGCGACAGGCCTGGGCTTTCACTTACAAGCATCCAAGGAGAAACAAAACCATGACCGACCACCTTTTCTTCGCCGATAGTTCGACTGCCATTAGTGCCGGCACCGGAGCAAAGAGAACAACGCTATTGAAGAAGACGTGCAGTGACCCAATGATGATGCAAGACTTCTTGCTCTGTAGCTCGCACTTTCCAGGTGGATGGCACATGCTGATCCAGCCAGCCAGCGACCATATGTACCAAATTGCGATGAGCCCAATAGAAATCCAGCAGGCAATCTGGGCGATGCGTTTTTTCTCGTACAGGCGGACATAGGCCTTGGCAAAGGCTATTTGGACGGTTGCGATGGATGTGGCCCAGCAAATATCGATTGCGAATTGCATCTTGTACGTCAGTTAGCAACTCTCTGGTGTCATGAACTTATTTCAGACTTACGCGTAACCAGAACCGGTTCACGACATTAAAGTTCTTGGTTGGGTCTGCTTTGATCTCGTCGCTGGTTAAGCCTTCGCCACCTAAGAATACTAAGACGTAGACCATGGTGACAACAACGAAGCTTATAGCCTTTGAATGTCAACTGAATTCGGGAGCAGCTGGTCAGTTGTGCAGCCTTACCAGAGCAGCCAACATGAGGGCATCTTCGGTTACGGTGTTGACCCGCCTCACACTCCTGGTGTACCATCTCGCTGCCACGGCAGCCGAGGCGGCGACGAAGCAGATGGTGGGCGCGATAAGCAAGGCCAGTTGCTTTCCATTGACAATGTCAAAGCGATCTTTAGTAGTCGTGTCCGCCATGGTGATTACAATCCGTTTCTGGGCTTCACCACATATCGAGCGTTTTCTACAGCACCGTTGCGAAAGGGCTGGTTGCAGCAGGAACCGGGGTTGTAGTTATAGCCCCCCACTACATGAGTGAGTCGACGCAGATAAAGTCAAATAAGACGCCTTCCAGTCCCATGGTCCGGGCCAGGGCAGAGTCATGCGCCATGCCCGTTGAGTACACTCCTTACGCCTATCTGGCTGGACCCAGGGTGCTGTGGCCCTGTTGGCCATGCGACATGGGACTGTCACTCGAGTGCTCTTGGTGATGAAAGTTTAGTCAGTGAGCGGGGAGTTGAACAAAGGGCGCTGATTTGTTGCACAAGACGCGGGCCGACGCGGAACACGGCTAGCCACGCCAGAGGCCTGTCATCCAATCTTCACCAACCAATTGCCTCGTCTGTTGTCCATGTACCAACCCGTACCTCCACCTTCTGGGGGGTGTGCCAGCACTGACGGGGATCCGCCCTCGTGCTATGGACGCGATTGGGCAAGGACGAAAAAGAAAAAAGGCGTCTTCGTGCGGTTCCCCGGGACCGAGCCTGGCGTAGAGCAAACTGGTGGTTTCGTTGTGCTCGAAGCAACCGGCGGGACAAACAATGTGCACCTCCTAAGCAACCGTTCTCTGGTACTGGTAGACGGCCATGTGCGCCTGTGTTTGCGGAGGTGCCGACAAAACAGGACCTCCTATCAGCCAGGCCGGTATGGGCTCAACACCGAGCGCTGAAACAAGCCATTGTATAGGCTGCCTTCCGCTTCTGGTATACAGAACATGGGTTCGGGTTGGAAGCGAAGTGGCGTCAGCCCAGAACACAGCCTTGAGTCAGGGTGGACCTGACAGCTCTTTGCTTTTCAAGCCTCTCATCTCTGTAGCACGGCACAAGTTTTACATACATGCACTCTCAACAGCTAGCTATCGTCCTTATGGAGCTCCACCATTTTGCTCCATAAGCACGTGGCAAGCACGTTCTGACGGCCATCCTCCACTCTCCAGATCGCCCTGAATCTGCCAAATCTCCGACGTTGTACCGTGTCACTCCGAGTATGAGTAGTTTCACCGGCCATACCTGGTTGAACCATTTTCTATCCCAGCCAGGCATTGCCTGCCCTACTATCATCTCTCGCACCCCGGTCTTTTTGCACTTCAGGTTACATTACATGATCAGACGAAGCAATCGAGGGTGCGTGGTTTGTATATGTCAAAAGCAGATCATGAGGCTACGCGCCGTCATAGTCTTTCCAAGATACATAATGTTCAGCGTGTTCGCTCAGAGATTTTTGTATTATTCTTTTCTATACTGCCGAATTCTTCTCCTTCTTCTGCAAGTTTGCGTCGATACAAAATCTGGTACCTGGTAGGGCCCTGTATTGTGATTTGCACATACGTATGTACTTGCGTGTGGCAAGTCAGTGTAGTATGCCAGGTAAGCTCGTACACCAGCTGTCGTAACAGGGCTATCCCGTTGATCCCCGGTCTGTGATTGGGCTTGTTGTCGGGCTCGCATTCCTCCCGTCGGCAAGGTTAGAACAGTGTGTTGACTGAGTCGATCCGCATTTCATGTATGCGATGCCAAGTATCAGATACGAGTGGCGTGAGAATATACTTTGAGCGAGCGCGACGAGAGCGGAAAGTTTGGTACGATGAGTTGGAATCAGCATCGAAACTTAATAGAGATACAGGTACCCAAGTATGCACAATGACGCCTTTGTTGGCTCAAATATGTGCCGTAGTTCACTCGATGCCCACCAATACTTGGGATACCAGACAAAGCATAGACCACAACCTTGACGGTTGGAAATACAGGGGTTTGCGACCCAAAACATGCTCAACTGGATGGTGCTCGGAAGATCTCACCTTGGCGCTGCTGGATATGCAATGCCGGTGGTTTGGGCAACATAATTGCATTCGTGCGTTTACCTACCATCATAATATTGCCCTGTAGCGAGCCAAGCCCCTGCCGGGGAGCACGGCTCAGGAAGAATGATACTACCTGAATTGGGTTAAAACAACTATTGAACCGTCGCGCAAAATCATCATACGAGCCAGGCATATTTACTATACACATGCATACGTTACACATGGCGTTAATTGCCTTTTGACCTCTTATGCCAGAGCAGTGATGGGGTTATACACGTTTCGAGTTTCGTAACGAAATGAGCCATTATTCTGGCTGGAAGCGGCGTTCACGATAGTTACGATTGGACAACCCATCCAGGCAACTAACTTCACAGGTGGAAATAGAATGTGCCAGGCCTGGCAATACGGCAGGTATGGTCTCTCCAACTCTTTAGATGGGAAGCGAAATCTACGAAAATGTCAGTCAATTTACAGAGCAGTAACATAATAGGGTTGTCTTGTCTCTAGAATAGCTAAACATGAACCCAAAACCTATGATTACGTGTTGGATAGTAGTGATAGGCCTATAGGACACATCAAATTAACCTGCTATGAAGTCTTTCGTGGCTTGTTGAGGTTGATCGTGAGGGGGATGCCAATACTTCGTATAAACTCTCCCTTCCTGCTTGCGAGAAACTGTGTCTATATTATAGGCCAATGTAAAACTGTAATGGTCTGTTAATTGTCCGTGAAATGCTCTATTGGAAATATCACTTGATGGAAATAGGGCCGACACTAGAAACAGCGTATGAACAACCTGACGTCGGGATCCTTCTCCTACTTCAAATAGTTTTGGACATACTTCATAATCTCTCTATTCCTGCTCCTACTTATGATTGCTATCTCGCTGTATTCAATTCAATGTCAATGAACATCCACGGTGTCGGATAGTACTGTCGGGCGATTGAGCAAGGCTATCTCAGCTATGCTTAGCTATCTGCTTTGATCATTACCAAGTATGTGGGATGTATAAGGGTTTGGTGGAGAGTTTGAGATTGTTGGGAAAGGCTTTGTCTGCTTTTCATAGGAGCTTGAAAGGAACACTGGCACCCGAGACCTCAGGTGCAAGGCCGCTGAAGCAGATACAGCTTCATCTAAGTTTTATATGATTGAAGAAAGGGCAGCACCCTATGTTCCTTGAACACTATTCTACTTGAGAGTTAAGGAGTAAACAGCTTAGCATGATGATAATGATATGTAGGCAAGAATCCAGTTATCACAAGAGTTACAACTTGAATGAATAGAATAGTGATACACATGGTGGTGGTGGTTGACACGCGATCGTGGCGCATTCAATAAATCCAGGCTTTGTGAGAGTTTGAAAAGGAATGAACACGAAGTAATGTTTGTAGCTTTTCAGGGTTTCGCAAGTGGATTTCAAGAAGCCATGCTTTGGTGTTGCGAGGAGCTAAGAACTGGTTGATTCGGCGACTACGGGGGATGGAGAGGCAGAAGTCGAAGGTCACCACGGAGACCTTGCGTTCTGAGTGAGGGAACTGAATCAGTGCCCGACATGGGGGCGAAAGGTTACATGCAGCGTTACAATACCAGAGTTTATAGTACCCGATGACCAACAGTTCTACGATATTGCCTCCCTCCTGTATCTATGAGTGTTTGCGTTATCGAAGCTGCTGTTCCTGTAAGGCTCTTTCCTGGTGCTAGCGTAAGCCCGAGTAGTTGTGGATCCTTTTTGTCGCGTCTCAGCCCCTTAAAGTGACCCAATGCATGGCGAGCTTGCCCCTTATCTTTGCATTCTCGACGGGGTGCTCAGGATGGCGTCACTTGTACCTATCCTGCTGTTCTTTATCTCATGAAGGGCAAAGGCCTGTCGCACGTGAGACAGAGGGCCTGGTGATTGCACTTGATTTCAAGGTCGACGCTCAAATATCTTAATTGGGTTCCTTTTTCCGATTCTACCCGTTTATGCTCGCTACAAAAGGGTGACCGTCTCATTTAGATGGCGACAGGCTCTACCTGGCTGAACCAAAGCAGTGGCGTTTGCAACAGTATTACTCTGTGGGGGTTAATATATACTGTATTGGGATTTTGCTACCGAAGAGCACTCAGCAGGAGACGTGCGCATCTGTTTTTAGTGTGGTCACAAAGTCTCAGAGACATAATGTTGTACAGGTCTCTGCTCTACTTGATACATAAGTTACTTCCCCGCTTCTTTATTGCTCCTAAAGAATTTCGACACTGAAAGTACGTGCAGCACGTTACATGATAGTTAGGTTTGTATTCAAGCATGGTAGCATCGAAGGAAGACACTCGGCGTCGATAGCGAGATTTAGGACACGCCAGGCACGTATATGCCTTTCACCGGTACTGCTGCACTATCTGTCCATGGGCCGGCGCTGCCGACAAGTAGCATGACGCGCATGGGATATTATCTGCCATGTACTGCAATTGTAGACGGACAGTACAAGCGCAACCACGGCGGCAGCTGATGCTGGTTGATTAGAGCCTCCTATTACATCACCAAACTAGTCTCACTAGAGGCGATAATTATGCACATATATGGACCTCGAGTTCCGTTTCTTGATGCTTAAAAAGATTGGCTTGATAGCGAATGAACAGCCTAGAGTTGGAGATATGTCCACTTGCAGTCCGTCATAAATTACATATACATATTATCTATCCGCGATCGAGTTGATCGCGTAGTAGCTCCAGGAGAGTGGCCTCTTAAAATGATGCATAATTTACATATGCAAACTGAATCCTGCATGTAACTAGGAAGAGTTACTGTTGTCTGCACATGAGAAGGCCGAATCGATCGAACCATCCCTGTATGCATCTTTGATCTGCACAATAACGCCGTATGTCCCTCCTACAGTCAGGAAGATGGACAGACCAATGAGCAGAACGTGCAGTAGGTACATCAGTTTCTGTGGCCATGTTCCCTTCCAGTGGTTGGGATGATCGTAGATCCAAAGCCAACCCGGATATCCTATTCCCAAAGGAGCAAACGCAAGACTTCCAGCAAGACTAAGCAGGTAGTTGAATATCGGCACTCCCGAGGCAATTAGAAAGCTGACGAGGGTCAAGCCTCCTACGCAGCCAAACCATGTACCCCAATGTATTACTGTGTTGGTTTGTAGGTGTCTCGATTTCCTCAAAATCCGGACAAACAAGTATTTTGCACCAACGTGGACGTATAGTGCGCCACTTACGAGCAGTCCAATGATTCCGACCCCATATGCGACCTTCTTTATGGTAGGTCCAGCACTGCCAAGAGAAGGCGAAGCAACCCATTTACCGCACCACTTGTACACGACCAGACTGAAGGATAGATAGGCAGCGGTCACAAATCCCATGCAGCATATGACTGCTCTGTTGAAGTGTCGGGGGTTGCGCATTTCCGACATGACGGGGAGGAAAGCAGATGTGGCTGCCGAGGAGCAGAAGATGGTACTCGCGGCCGTTATGCCAGCGGCAAATGTCGGGTTGCCAATGATATGATATCCGAACTCGTAAGGGCCTGTCTGTGGCGCAGCAGCAGGGCGGTCGCGGGTCGTGACTCCAACGCTGGTGATTCTAGTGTAAGCAGAGCATCGCAAGACGAGGAAACCCCCCACCGAACTGCAGAGTGGGAGAGGGAGTAAAGGAAAGACTGAAAGAGACCTACACGACGATGAAAACGGCAACAAAGACCGAGAAGAAGCCTGCCCAAGTGATCCAAGCAATCTTTTCAAACTTTCTTACACTTGCGCAAAGGCCAACCATCAGCGCCGCAATGATGGAGAAGTAGTTTGTACACAGCGAGTGGTTGGAGAGAGCGTTGAGTGCAGTCGATACACCAACTATGCCCGACGCTGCTACAATGATGAAGGCGACAAGGAAGAGAATTCCTGTGATTTCCTTGACGATAGGTCCACCGACGAGCAGGCCCATGTCGGCGATAGAATGACAGCCAGGGTGCCGAGTTCGAAACTGCCCCAGTACGATTGCTCCCCAAGTGTTGACGGCTTGCCAGCCGATGACGTTGATGGCTCCTGGTAAAGCACCGAGAACATACATTGCCATGGGAATGGTAAGGACACCAGTTGCGAAGATGACTATGTAAATAAGTACTGTGGGCTGAAAGGGATACATTTGCATCACGAATCTGGCATGCAACACACTTACTCTTCAACAGAATGACCGTTGTCTGAACCCATGATACTGTTCTAAAGTCTTCATAGCCTTCTCCTCGCTTGAAGACCTCACCCTCATTTTCTTCGTCAACTTTGCTGTTGATGATACTCTCGGAGCTGTGACTTGGTGCTGGCGCAATGATGTCCTCGTGCTTTTCGGCCATTGTCACAATTGTCGCGTAACCACAAGGACAGATGAGGTTGTCTTTGGTACAGACTGCAGAACAAAACCAAGAAAAGACCTGAAAGACAACTTGGGCGACATTTTATGTCTGTGCCTGCCATTGAAAGATGAGGTGAACCCTTGTTTTTGGCCCGATACCCCGCGCAAGTACCAGCATGCGCCGTTTCGAAATCCGGGGCGACGCGGCTAGCTCGATTACGCACGCCCCGATCTTTTGGAGTTTCTCTACTAGATGGCATGCGAACGGGGACATGTTCGACGACTCCAAACATTGACGTGTCCATGATCTTGAACTAAGCATATCTCCAGTCGCATGAGATCAAAATCCTTGCATGGCAACCATGGAAGACTGAGGAGAGGCGGGCTTGAGTTTGTTGAAGAGAGCGATAGGTTACTTGAAGTTTAGACATATGCAGCTAACACTAGGGCGGTTGGCAAGGTGGCCCCACCAGCGGCGCAACCCCAAGCTCGACGGAGAATTTTCAGGGACACGGATAACTCCAATCCACAATCTGGGGGGACCCTGAGGGCTAGTAGTTGGAGCGACTAAGTTTTGGACTGTGACTATAAAGTAAAAATAGTAAATTACACCAAATTTATTGACGATACGTTTGATGGAGACTACCTTTGACCCAACTGCCGCATCGTCCATGCCTGCTGAATAACCTTGAGCACTCGCTAGTCATGAACCTAGAGATGAGAACTGCAGAGGGGCCAAAATAGACGGGCCGAAACTTATGCAAAATCGAATTGATAATATGTAATGCATGACTATGTACTGCCAACACACACCCTAGTCGAAGCCGGAACATGATTTGAGGACTGCCCTGGGTTGAGTTATTGCTTCAACTTAGATCCAGCCTCGGCCGGAAGAAGCGCCCCTTCCGCCGGTGCATGCTTCTTTTTGAACTCGTCAGCCATTTGCTCCATGGTCACAAACTCGACACCCTCGTGCTTTTTGAAATGTTCAATCAGTCTTTCGTGCATGAGAAGTAGGTGTGGTCGCCCAGAAACATCAGGGTGAATCGTCAAGGGCTGTTTCGGCTGTGTTAGCAAAGTCATGCGTGAGATGAGTCCAAACGAATCAAGACTTACAAAGATGAACTCATCATACTCGCGGTAGAAGTAATCAAAATGATCTCTCCATAGATCCTCAGTGTCCCGCGCGTTGACAAAACCATGACTATTAGGAGAACCTTTGATAAACATGTGTGGTGGCAAGTCCTGTCAAGTTTTGTAATTAGTCAAGACGAAATTCATGTCATCCACAAAACACTTACATCAAGATACCAATTGGCAGGAATCTCTACCAGACCAGTCTCCTGGCCTGCAACGAGCGGCTTCATCCACTCTTCGGCTTTCTTGTTGTAGTCAATCTTGGTCCAGGAGTCACCAGTCCTTAGATAGTAAGGCTGACAGTCATGGTGGCTCATGCTGTGATCGTACTCAATGCCGTATGAGAGGAGAAGCTCGGCACCCTCACGACTTGTTTCCCACCTGTAACAATTCTCAGCGTATGACTCACTCCTACGATATTGGCAAAGCATACCATGGAGCTACACTGCCTCGCGGTGGCTTCCCAGCAAACTCAGTCAACATGCGATATGTTTTATCCAGGACATCTCTTTGCTGCTCCAGACTCATATCCACGGGGTTCTCATGGCTGTATCCATGAAGACCGATCTCGTGCCCAGCATCGCGGACGGCTGTCATATCCTCAGGAAATGTCTCCAGGCTGTGGCCCGGAATAAACCATGTGGTTTTGATGTCGTACTTCTTGAACAATTTCAGTAGGCGCTGCGTACCAACGGTACCTGCAAAGAGCCCACGACTGATGTCGCTGGTGCTATCCTCTCCGCCATAAGAGCCCAACCAGCCGCACACGGCGTCGACATCTATACCGTACGAAATCAGGACCCGTTTCTTACCCATTATGTTAGTTTATGACGTGAGGGGATGATTTTGCTTTTGATGATCGGCTCCGCAGGAAAATGCTACCAACTGAGATGGACTGAAGGTGGCTAGGTCAACCGGTTGGTCCGGAACATTATCAGCTTATTACCGCGATGCGTAGCTATGTGAACCAATGCGGGGTAACCAGCGGATGAGGGGCTGTACTGTATGTACTATGCCCTACAAACGACGCCCCGCCCCCCCATTTTCGTCTTTGTTCCCGGAGTGCCATGATGATAGCTTCGCTTATCTTATCATAACAACCCCAACCTCCAATCTCCAATCTCCAGTCATTTTCCTTCAATTGATCGGTGCTGCGTTTGGCTAAAGTGGTAACAGTGTACCTCCGCAGTCATCGTCAACGAAGCGTTGAAGTTGCCGTGATTCTGCTCTACTAAGGTACCTACATCTTGGCAAGCAAGTGCCGAATCACCCTGACATCCCTTGGTGCGCAAAAGGGGCAAGTGCTACCATTCCCCGAAAGAATGACTGTATCACTGTCGAAATGCCGGAGATCTTCAAAGAATGCGCCCAATACATTCCTGGATGCAGGAAATAATCCCACAATACGGTTGTACATGGCTGGTTCCTAACATCGGGATCTTCCAATAGCTCGGTGCCAGTTTTTTCCGACTGTGTGGTATTACATCGCGCGAGTCAGTGGGAAGAACCACGCAGATTACATGAACAATCGAGAATCTAGGTGTGACTGGCATGGACTGGAAGAGTACCTGAAAATAAATGCGCAGATCACTTACAGACACTCAAGGATTTGATCGGTGTGAAAATTGGGGGCGGGGGGTTGAGGAACAGGCTTCAACCCAGTCCTGATGAACTAGATACCCAGCACCGACCCGAGAACAAGTATCTGATTTACCGCTAATGAATCCTTCGAGAAGGAGCGCCTCGGAAGAGTGCCCGGGCAAGACTCCAATGACGCTAGATTTCAAGCATCTGGGGGTGGTTTGAACACCACACCATGGCTACGGATAACGATGAGACGGCCAGCATGGCGCTCACATTACCCAGTCATACGAGGCCAGATCTGATCATATGCTCGACTCATAACGATTGTGAGAACAAAGCAACGAGTCCTACTTTCGGTGAAGGTCACAAGGCGTCGCCATCAGAGACAGCTTGCAGCATACGGAGACAGTTACGTATGCGTCTTCTATAAGAACGCCTTTCACATTCATCGATGAGCGGTAGATCGGTTGTCCACGTACTACGTTGGACTATCAGCCCTGTAACCTCCCGCTAGGTGGACTAGTGTCGGTACCCACTCGGGTGTGCGTGCGCGTGTTGGGGTCAGTTGGAGAGATTATCACATCAGCATCCTTTGAAAAACCATCAACCCACGGCTTCGAGCCCTGTACCATTGGCCAAATTGTACGTAACAGTATTCTCATTTAAGAAAAGCATTTGATTATTTATATTTGAGGCAGTTGTGCAACTCTTTAGACATATGCTTTAGGCCTTGAAGGTCCTTCTACTCCTCTCTAGTAATCCTTGATCAACAATGTCGGTCTTTTTTGACTCACCAGTAAGGTCTGTTGAAGCTTCAGCATTGTCCGCATATAATTATGAAATGTTAACAAATGTATAGTGAGCACCTCGTGGCTGAAGGTGATGCGGAGTCGGTTTTGAACAGCATCGGTGTCACCAACGGAATATCGCCCAATGAATCACACGACTACCAGCAACTCCTTTCTGCAGTACATGACGTTGCTCAACACATACTGGACTTGCCCGACTATGTAGCCCGCACGGATTTCGAAAAATATCCAAGAGAGCATGTCCATCGACCTTCCAAAGAAGAACAAGACTTTGGTAACGCCTGGGCTCACAAATTCTTGATTCATGGCGATTCCGAGGGCACTCTGCTTCAAGGAAAGACGGTTTGTCTCAAAGACAACATTGCAGTCGCTGAAATTCCACAATTCTTTGGAACAGACGCTATTCCAGCATGGACTCCCGACTCGGATGCCACAGTGGTCCGCCGAGCATTGGATGCTGGTGCCGACATCGTAGGAACAACCATATGCGAGAATTTCTGCAACTCAACTTCATCTTTCACTTCCGCCCAAGGAGTTGTGCACAATCCATTTGCCGAAGGTTTCTCGGCCGGGGGAAGCACATCGGGTGGCTCGGCTGTAGTGGGCGGAGGACTCGTTGACATTGCAATCGGTGCTGATCAAGGGGGTAGTATTCGCGTGCCATCTTCTTTCTGTGGTTGTGAGTCTATCTAATCTGTTGTGTGGCATCAACAAGGGCAGTGATAGGCTAACACCCAGCGCTACAGGCGTAGGTCTGAAGCCCACCCATGGGTTGGTCCCTTATACTGGTATATCCAGTGGCGACGCAGTTAGCGATCACGCTGGGCCGATTGCAAGATCTGTCAGAGACGTAGCTTTGTGCTTGGAGGCCATCAGCGGAAGAGATGATTACGACGACCGGACACTCGGTGCCCCAACACACGGATCCATACAGTATACAAAACATCTTTGTGGCACTGTTACTGGACTCAAGATTGGCGTGCTTAAAGAAGGCTTTGAGCATAGGTTAGTCGACCCGGAGGTACAAAAAACTGTCCGAAACGCAGCCGACTCTTTCCAACGACTTGGTGCTACTGTTGAAGAAGTCTCCTTACCTCTGCATTTGGAGGGACCGGCGATATGGACCATTCAACAACGCATTGCCGGCACCCTCAGTATGCTAGGCTATGCACACGGTCGAAGAGGTCTGTTTTCCACAGCTTACGAAGGAGCACGTCAACCATGGACAGATGAGTCGTTCCAAAAACTCTTCCCGTCGACAAAAAACACCATAATCAATGGTCTCTCGCTTATGCAAAACTACCCTGGTCTATACGCCAAGACGATGAACCTTGCGCAGCAACTGCGTGACTCGTATGAAAAGTTGTTTCAGGAATACGATCTTATTGTCATGCCCACGACTCCTTTCGTAGCGCCTCCCAATGTGGATTGGAAGCGTGGTGATCGGCCAATGGATGCACTCAAGCCGAGCATGGGCATTACTATCAACACGGCAATCTTTGATGTAACAGGCCACCCAGCCATGTCACTTCCCGTGGGATTTGCGCCTTCCAACGTAGATGTCAATGTCATGCTACCAGTTGGAATGCAGCTAGTAGGGGGGTTATGGCAGGAACAAAAGATACTAGACGCTGCTTTTGCATGGGAATCGGCAAATGACTGGCAGAAGATTGGTAAAAGGATGGACCCGGAATCCAAACTTGTTACCAAGCTTTGAAATGGCATTGTCGGTCAATACACCAGCGCAGCATTAACTTTGATGCTTGGATGCAACATGGCCTGCTTGCCTTGAATGTTGCTGTATATAGACTAATTGATTGTATAGCCACCATCCACGACAAGTGCATGACCTTGAATAAATGACGACTGGGACGAGCATAAAAATAAGACTGCATCTGCGACTTCTTCTGGCGTGCCCATTCTTTTCATGGGCGCAATTTCAATGGCTGGCTTCAATGCTTCCACCATGGCCGGTGAAGTGGTGGTCATGGGCGTTTTGATGACACCTGGACAGACGCAGTTGATACGTATACCATCATCGGAGTAGTCGATGGCATTTGCGCGGGTCATGTTGACGATGGCAGCTTTGGATGCGCAGTATGCGGCTGTGTATCCGTATCAGTAGTGGAAGTTTCCAATCATTCATAGTGTGGGGGACGGACCAGCACCAGGTCTAGCAACTATGCCGAGCTGACTTGCAATGTTGACGATGGCGCCTCTTTGTTTGGGGTGTTCTTTTAGAGGCTCCTGCTTTAGCATATATCTCAACTGCGCACGACAACTAAGCCATGAGCCTCTGTAGTTGATGGCGTTCAAGCGATCGAAAGAAGTTGTGGGCATGTCGACGGCTTTGACGACATCGCCACCAAGAACACCTGCACAGTTGACACCGTAGTCAAGCCTCTGAAACTGTGATACTACCTGACCCGTGAATGCGTCTACGAATTCTTCGTCGGCTATATCGCCTGCTTGGCTGAAGACGCGGGCAGATGGGTCAATACTGAGAAGAGCATCCTTTGTATCTTTTAGCGTTTCTGAGTTAATATCGGTGATGGCAATGCGCGAGCAGCCGGAGCGTACAAAGCCTTTGGCGACGGCTGCACCGATGCCTATAGTGCTTGAGATGAGCATGTTTTGCCTGTGTCATGTGGCAGATGGCCAACATACCAGTGCCTCCAGCACCTGTCACGACGGCCACACCAGGGAGCAATCTTGCAAGCGACGCCATGATGCACTTGTTGGAAAGAGAAGAATTAGCCGTCAACAAAAGACAGTGTGTACGTACAAACGGAATTGAGCGTTGCTTGCCTTGCCAGCTGCTGTCCGCCCATTCCGCTTCGGTGCAGAGCAGTAGCTTATCGCGGCGGTACGGACTCGGCCCGTTTCTTGGAGTAGGTGCGATCTACCCCGCAGGTGCATATTGCCAAGGCACTTAGGGGTAAGAAGATGTCCGGCCGAACTCAGCATAAGACCCACGTCGCTCCAATTTCTCTCCAACAACTTGCCGCCACATGCACAAACTCACCCACACCTGTAGCCATTGCTCGAGAAGCTTCAAGCGAGCAGAGCACCTGACCCGCCATCTCCGAACCCGTCGGTACCTCCAATCCAACGTTGCTTTTCTTTTGCTCAAGCAAGTTACGGTAACTGATCCATGCTCTAGATACCAGAGAAAAGCCCTATGCTTGTCGATGTGGCGCGGCCTTCACGCGACGGGACCTACTCACCAGACATTGGCGCATAACCCACCATGCCAACAGCCCTGATGCTGCCGTCTCAACATGCTCAACTACAACGGCGGCATCAATAGGTGCACCTCAGCAACAAGAAGCGCCTCATGTGCATAATGTTGCTTCGAGCGGATTGAGTGTTGCTGCCATGGGCACTGCCAATTCGCGCCTTGTGTCACAGCCCCACTCAACCCATATCAGCCTACATGCGCCTGCCCGCTCCTTCCAAGACACCCAGTCCCAGTTGATTACTCAGGGTAAGTCTTGTATCCGTCAGATGCACACCGGTCTCGATGCTCGAGTGGTCTACTGAGCAACATCGTAGAGCTGCCCCAGCCACCCCCTTATCGTGAAGAAGGTCTCGACGACTTTCGCGACTTCGTCAACTTCATAGATGGTGTCGGACTATCAGCGCAATGGACTCCCGAGTATGATTTTGACTGGATGCGTATTGGCGAGAACCAACAGGAGCCAAGAAGGCCATCTCGTGAGCCAGAAGCCTCACAGTCACCTGGTCCTGAGGATATTGGCACACCCTTCAGTACGTGGCTGCCATCAGCCCCCGCTGATGACCAGCTCCATCTGAAATCAAATGCAGAGGACAGTAAGTTCTTCTTTGTCTAACAGGGCACAAAGACCACCATGTTAATTGCCAATTCAAGACCCTGGTAACCAGCGGGCTCGAAACGGGACTTTCAATGTCACCGACGATCATCGCAACTTCTTGATCTCGCTTCTTGGCGCCTTTTCGCCTCCCATATCACACTTTGAAATCCCATCTCGCCACACCCTCACTCGCTATATTACCAACTTCTTTGGCGGCTTTCATTCGCATTTCCCTTTCATTCACGAACCGAGTTATAGCCCATCATCATCACCTTTGGAGCTGACTCTGGCTATGTGTGCTGCTGGAGCACAGTATTGCTTTGAGCGGAAGAGTGGGGATCGTCTGTTCAATGTATCGAAATTGATTGTTTTTGAGCGCCTACGCCAGGAAGAGTCGCATTTCAGCCCACAAACGATGGCTTTGGTCAACGCGAATAATGCCAACTTGACGGACGTACCACCTGCAACCAGGCGTTCGGGTCCCTGGTCACCTCTTGACATGGTGAAGACATTGCTTATCCTGGTTGGATACGCCACGTGGGAAAGGACAGGCCTGCTCCAACAAGCCTTTGCACTCAGAGGATTGCTCGTCCAAACACTTCGAGATTCTGGTCTCCAAGAACGTGAAACATGCCTGAGCGGTTCGACATCTAAGTCGGCCATGTGGGACGATTGGATTCAGCGGGAGTCTGCCAGACGAACGAAGCTTGTAGCGTTTGCTTACATCAACGTTCATAGTGTCGCCTACAACATCAACCCATTGATATGGAGTAGCGAGCTTCACCTACGGCTTCCTTGCTGCACCCAAGAGTGGCAGGCCAGCAGCGCTGCACAGTGGATAGCCCTTCAACGCGAGGGCAAGGAAGAGCAAATGCCTTTCCAACAAGCCCTATCCATTCTTCTTCATAGCTCGACGAATGAAGGTAAGCCAATAGACGACCTCATCTACCTATGGCACAAAGTACTGCGAAGACTGACAATTTCGCAGAACAAGTCCATCCTATTCCCAGTCCAATTGGGAACTATCTCCTTCTCCATGCACTGCTACAACGGATCCACGTGGTGCGCGAGCTTTCATTCCCTGCAACATCTCCTGCAACTATTTCAACAAGTGAATTGCAAACCATTGGACGTGCTCTTCGTGGATGGACTTCTCTATGGCAACAAACTCCAGAATCAATGTTGGACCCAAACAACGAAAGCGGGTGAGTAACGAGGCCGTGTGAAAGCCTCAGTTCCTATGCTAACTTGTAAGACCTATCCCTTTCACCTCAAGTGCTCTTCTGGTGATTGCCTATGTTCGACTGTCACTGAATATTGGACCCCACCGCCACCTGGAGTCTCGCGACGTTGATGTTATCGCGTCCGGCCTAAACCGCGTCCCAGACATAGAGCGCAACGACAACCTGCTGTCAGCATTACTATATTCTACACACGCACTCAGTATCCCAGTGAGATTAGGCATTGATCGAGTTGCCAGAAGCCAAGCCTTCTTCTGGAGCGTGCAGCATGCCATATCGAGCTTTGAATGTGCCATTTTCCTGGGGAAATGGCTGTTCTCTATTCCAAGACCGTTTCACGAAGAAGTTCTGTCACGATCAGAGCATCGTATACTGCATTGGGTGCGTTGTATTATAAAGGAGGCTTATACGGTGATTGATTTTGATGACGTCGAGAACACTGATAGCTTTCTGCGTTCACCCATTGAACCCTTTGCGCTTGGCCTTGCAGTCTTGAATATATGGTCTCGTTTCTTTCGTGGCAACACGCAATGGCAATTTGTCGTAAACCTAGGGTTAAGTCTAGAGAGATACATAAAATCACTTACATAGACATCGCCGTCTATGTGGGGTTTCACTGCACAACGCACTTGGCTTCACAGAATGCTCACCAGGTCGCAAAATTAGTAATTGAGTAGCTGGTTCACTAAAGGTCGCTAATGAGTGCTTCGTCTATAATAGTCTTGTCCCTCATGCAGCATGTATCCGACATGCAAATCAAACTTGTTTCCTTTCTCACTATCCTTGTAGTCTCTTAACGGTTCCTGAGTCCCATCACTGAATGCATGGGGCAATGTTCTTCGCGCTTTTCTTTCTATACCCGTAGTTGGAAGCGCGAAGACTCCTATGATAAGGGCCACATAAAGAACACTGAATAGAATCATAGCTACCGAAGAAGTGATGTATGAGAAGTTCACACGTACAGGGATGATCGGATCCTGAATAATATGGTTACGTCGTTTGCGTGAAGTGTTTCGAATCTGGTTCGTGAGATTTCTGGTGTCGTTTTCAATGTTTCATCGAAGCTCTTGGGAATCAGTACGGTACCTCACGAACGCTTATCTCTTCCAAGGTTGGTTCCAAAATTGTATATGTTCCACTCTCCAGCCCCGATGGTGTCTTCCTGGCCTGGCTTGAGCGTTTATCTTATCTTGAGGATTGATGACTAAGAGGTTAGCGGCTTCGTAATAGAATTTTCCCTGTCAACCATCCCTGAACGTGATACATGATAGATGCTGCGATACAGTAAGAACGCCAGAAAGATTATCGTTCAATAAAATTGCTGTCAGCAAGATACTCAGCTTGTAGACAGGGCAGTGGTTCCAGACAGTTACAAATATCGCCAACATAGAAGAAAGAGGAAGAATACAGGGTGGTTCAATAGCTACTAAGAGAATCGCGAGTAATATCTGAAGCATCTAGTAGCCATACTTGAGTCACGATACTTAGGCCACCAACCTGCCATTTACTTACTTTAATACCATTTGCAAGAGACACCCATTGCGCACACACTAGCACTAGATCAACCCAGAGCAACATGAATTGACTAGGAAAATGAATAGTATACACGTATAGCGTGTAATACATCGATCACCCTTGCCAGAGCAAAGCAAATCTATACTTGAACTACTATACAAGCAAGTTTGCCATTATGCTATGTTATAGTGGATACGAGACAACATACCACTACGTCATCAACAGTACAGTTGTTTATTTCCCTAGCTTCTAGAGTCCAAGTTTGCCACCTCAAACAGTGAAGAGGCTGCCAAGCGGTACAGTGACCACTCCAAGCAATGGCAAGCTAACCGAAAGTAACCCTCCAGCGCATACATATCACCCTAGCATTTGGATACGTCGAAGAATTGCGATACATGCGATTTTATTATGAAGGGTAATCTCATTTCATCGAGCATTGTTTTCGTTACGAATCGCATGCTTATAAGTCGAGCCGACCTTTCACTTAGTTCAAAACATTGTTCCCCATGCGAAATGTTCGATTTACACCTTGCAGACAGAGGGGCTTTGCCGATCTGTTCAACCTTTACAAGGTGCGGACTTCAAATTCCTGTGTCAAGATTGTAATAGACGACAGTGCCTCATGGCACAATATTACACGATTGAACGGAATGATCAATCGATATTGCTCGAGTACCGAATAGAGAAAACCCAACTTGAAGAAATACTCTACGTCTCACCTCCCGGCAGCACATTTACTAGGTATCCAACGAGTGAAATGTATATGTGCACTAGATCTGCTACCGGTGATGGTGATGTATACTTAGAAAGAGTATTTTGTCAACTGGGTCGAGACCGAAGACAGGATCTACAACTCGATGCGATCCGTTCTATAATGCGCAAAGCGACAACACCTTGAAGAAAATTATCTTTCCTGCCAACACTGCAAGATATCTGATTTTTGCAGGCAACCTATTACAGGTAAACGTGCGATGGTGCAACTCTAAGCTAGCCGCCGGTCTGAGGTATTGCATTCATCCAAACAGAGATCCGAATGTTAAATAACCTAAGTTTTTAGATTTCGTCGAGTCTCATTCAAAGTGAGTTCAGTGGTAGGGAATATGACCAGGCTAGGCTTGCAACGCGTCCGTAAGGAAACTTTAGTAGCAGTCCCAATCACCGACAGTTGGTATGCGCTGGTTGCTTCCGAAAATGTTACGTAATATAAGCAACACGACTAACTGACGAGTAAAATGATAAGATTTAATTTAATCTCGTGTCTATTACTCTTAGTTCTACTATCTTGAATTTCCGTTTAAGAGTATTCTAATTAGAACAACGTACCTGTAACAACAGAGTCCTTACAGCCATATATAACCAGACCAAGTACCAAGCAGTA